>MWSQ01005836.1:0-11514 GCA_002116395.1 Ramularia endophylla | reverse complement strand
GGAGATAGGACGACGAGAAGCTAAATTTCGGCTAGAGTAAGGTAGCCCTTTAGGCTACTATTACGTCTTCTAAAGGGCTATAAACACTCTACGCGATATACGCGCGTAGAGGGCGGTCGGTTTACTCTACCTACGCGCTAGACGATAATCTAGGGCGGTCGTAGCTACGTAGTACGCGTAGGCGGCGCTAGCGGCGGTAGGTAGATACGAGCTTATAGCGTAAGGTAAAGGTTAGCCCTAGTAGCGGCCGCGGCCCGCGCTGCCGCCGAGGACTCTATCGAGTTCCGCGAAATAAAATCCCATTCAGGTGACGTCGGAGTGTATTGTTGTACGTTTGTATTCTTGTGCAGTACACAACACGCAAGGCGAGCGGGGTTTTTCTCATCCTTCGCTTCGCACTTCCAGAGTGAAGTGCTCTCAGCATCTCCAGACTTCGAAGAAAGGAGTTGGGCCACCACGGAAGCGGTTCAAGGTTGTACTCAACCATTGATGACCGTCCTGACACAATATGATGGTAAATCACGAAAGGCGCACGTCGACCCCCTATGGAATCGCGGTGAGCGCAATATTGTCTCACCTCGCCGTGCTGAGACCCTGCGCACGTGGGAAGTGGTTTTGTATTTCGCTCAATCCCAATTCGCTGATCCACTGCGGCACAGCCGCCGGAACCGTTCGTTTTCTATAGCAGAAATACGGCTCGTACGGATACCTTGTCACCATCACCATCACATGAACTGTGAGAAGACGAAAAGTGACGCGACTCACTTTCGAGCCGCATGGTCATCGGACCACGTCGCACAGAGTCTCTTGGCTTGGCATCGGCAGAAGGAAGTGGAGCCGCTGTCTGAAGATTTTCACAAGCGAGCGAGGCGAGGTAAGGTTTCCGGCTCGCGCAGGCTGTCTTCATATTTGACAAAGCGTCCCAATAATTCATGACCTCGTCAAAACTCAGGAGCTCAAGTCCCGAAGCGTCTGCGGAAGGTAACGTTGCTGATGAACGTGTGAGAACAGGCGCCTCTCCAACACCACAAATGCTGCACCCCAGCTCTCTCCGCTCCCCAGGCGGTCTCATATCGGCGATGATTGGAAGGATCATGTGGGAGTCCCCGCACCAGACGCCTCTTACGAATTTCTCACAGATTTTTGCTGCAGCAGGATCGAAGGATTGCCTGTTTTGGTGTTGGCCTCCTCGGGGAGAAAGCTTACGGCAGCGCTTCGCCACGCGACAAGCTTCCATGAACCGCTCTCGTTGGTCGCCGAAGCCGCAATGGCCGTTGTAACGTTCAGCGTCGTACCAAAAAAAACGTCATGTAACAATCCCACAGATCCTCTGGTATTCGTTCTTAAAGTGGGTCGTGTGGTCAGTTGCATGTCTTCCGGTCCCTTCCTGGAGAAATCCCTCGCCGCTGCTGTACCTTCTTCCCTCCGTAATCTCGAAGCATTCCACCCACGACACCCAACTGGATGCGTGGTATGCACCGTGTAACTGCATGACAGCAACATAACAAGCATCAACATCAAACATCATGCCTACCCACTTTTCCGAAGACCCGCCACAGGTCATGAATCAGACCGACCTGGACTTGGCGAACGAGAAACTCAACGAGCGCGACTCCTCAAAGGACCACTCCGAAAACGAGCATGAGCCCAACACTGCCGATGGCAACGGCGAGAAGCTGGACCGTCTTGGGACATACGACAAGTATGAGCTCACCGAAGAAGAGTGTTACAACGAGTTGGGCTTTGGATTCCCTACGTGGAAGAAATGGTACATTCTGAGTGTCATCTTCATCGTGCAGGTATCGATGAACTTCAATACATCGCTGTATTCCAACGCAATTCCTGGTATTGAAGCGGAGTTTGGCGTGAGCGCGCAGGCTGCACGATGTGGCGCTATGATATTCCTGGTTTTCTACGCGTTCGGTTGTGAGCTATGGGCTCCTTGGTCCGAGGTGAGTAGTATTGTATGAGGAGGGTGCGGCAAAGACATCCTTTTGTGGAAGCGGGACATTCTTTCGCGCACGTGCTGACTGTTTTGCGCACAGGAATTCGGCCGATGGCCAGTCCTCCAGCTATCGCTCTTCTTGGTCAACATCTGGCAGCTTCCAGTGGCACTTGCCCCTAACTTCGCCTCAATCTTGGTTGGTCGTGCGCTCGGAGGTCTCTCCTCAGCTGGAGGATCCGTGACGCTTGGTATGATTGCGGATATGTGGGAGTCGGATGATCAGCAATATGCCGTAGCGTTTGTCGTCTTCTCCTCTGTCGGAGGATCGATTCTTGGACCGATTGTTGGAGGCTTCAGCGAGGCATTCCTGAGCTGGCGGTAGGTCTCAACATTACCTGATTGGCTTCTTCAACTAATGCGGTACCAGATGGTCGATTTGGATCCAGCTCATCTTCGGAGGGGCTGTCCAGCTTCTGCACTTTTTCACCGTACCAGAAACACGCACGACCCGGATGCTGAACAACATCGCGAAGAAACGCAGAAAGGCCGACCCTCAGGCCAACGTTTGGGGTCCTGACGAACTTGTTCCATTCAGAGACCGCTTCTCGGCCAAGGAAGTTATTCACACTTGGATCCGACCTTTCAAGATGTTCTTGACTGAGCCTATCGTTCTGGTTCTATCACTGCTTTCCGGTTTCTCCGATGCTCTGATTTTCATGTTCATCCAGTCGTTCTCACTGGTGTATGGCCAGTGGAACTTCTCAACCGTCGCGGTTGGTCTCTCTTTCATTCCAATTGGTATTGGCTACATCATCGCCTGGATTGCTTTTATCCCTGCAATCCGCCGTAACATTGCCGAGCGCGCTGCGAAACCCGACGATGAGAAAGCGCAATATGAATCACGACTGTGGTTCTTGCTTTGGACAGCACCTTGCTTGCCCATTGGTTTGATTGGTTTCGCTTGGACGATTCAAGGCCCACCAATTCACTGGATCGGATCCATGATCTTCGCAGCGATTGTAGGGATTGCCAACTACTCCATCTACATGGCCACCATCGACTACATGATCTGCGCTTACGGCCCATACTCTGCATCCGCAACGGGTGGTAACGGATGGGCTCGCGATTTCTTGGCCGGTGTTTTGACTGTCCCCGCTACGCCCTTCTTCGAGAACATCGGCGCGAGCAGCGGCAACAACCTCGAATACGCGTCCACGATCCTTGCTTGCATCTCGTTCGTCCTCGTAATGGCGGTCTACGCCGTGTATTACTATGGACCGACATTGCGAACTCGCTCGAAGTTCGCCATGGCGCTTGCAAAGGAGAAGGAGGATGGTCGGCGCCCCAGTGCAGCTCTCGCTGGTGGATCTCGCCAGGCTAGTAAGTTGATATGCATTTCGATCTCTTCGTTCCCGACTGACCATCCCGCAGGTGTTGTTGGAACGACGAAGTCAGGCGAAGGCCGCCCTGGTTTAGCAGGAAGAACTTACTCTCAACAGCAGCGCTTTTTCGTAAGTACAATCAGTCAGATGTTTAATGATCAATGCCTAACTCTTGCACAGGGTGAAAGCCGTATCACTCCTCGTCATACTCCAAGGGCGACCCCGCACGCCAGCAGGGCAAACTCGCTCGCCGCTGTCCCACGAGTTGCACACAACCGACAGGCTAGCGTTTGAATATGAGATTCTAGATTCTGGTGTAACATTTTCTACATGGGAACCACGACCTGGGCGGAGTTCTGGCTTCAGATTCTTAGCGAGCATTGCATGTTTTTGAATTGAATATGCTGGAAGACTTGGACTGGATGTGTTCCCCAGCCAGACGAGAATGAGTAATATATCACAATTAGTCGTAAAAGATGAGAACGATTCTTTCAAAAGATTGCATTTGATGCCAGTGCCACAACGAGACGTATAAGAATTAACTCAGCTGCTGTGATAGACAGCATCAATTGCACGCCTGTTGCCACAATGTGCATGCCTGGAATAATTTGACGAGGAATTCGTCTTCTCCTCTCGAATAGTGCCATTAGGGTTAGGGTCGGGGTAAGGACATCGCGGTGTCGACGCGGTCCAAGACGGTCTATATGCTCTAAATACATCTTGCCATGCGCTCATTATTTACAGCTGTTCTACGACTTGTCAGCGAAGCTTTCGTGGGAAAGCACAACATCGTTCGGTGAGCCTCGAAGCGCCACCTTGCCAACACTCATCTAATCAATATCTGGGCGCAACAACTGTAACTTTAATCGATATCATGATCATCACCATGGAAGAACCTCACAATAGCAGCAGCAACCACAACCCCATCATGTCTCAAATGAGCAGTCTCATCCGCATAAGCCACTTCCTTCACATCATCACCATCAATAACACCGGCCTCTTGCCTTAGCTCAATCTGCCTTTTCACCATAGTCTCATCAAAACCAAGGTGTCCTTGAGAAGTGAATAGTCGGTCTCGAATATACAGTCCTTGGATTTCAGTATGTTCAGTCGAGGCCCAGATGTGGCATTTCATGTTCGGGTCGAGAAGGTCTGTGGTCTCCGAGGATGGGACTGTTTTAACTTGATCTTGATGCATTTGATGAACCGCGATGGTCTGGTCGTTGGTCTGGAAAAGCTTTTGGCCTATTGAAGTAAGATCCATAGAGGTGTGAGAAAGCTCCCATTTCTCGCCCTCTGAGGGCTCGACACTGGCGCCGAGAGTGCGGGCGAGAAGCTGGTGACCGAAGCAGACCTATGCATTGTTAGAGATAGTTAGGAGCGTCACATTGAAGTAGATACTCCGCTGAATAGTATGTCGGGTCGTTTCTTCCATAGTTCAGCAACAAGCGAACGGAGTGAAAGGACCCAAGGATCATCACCGTGGGCATCGTATGTAGATCCTGATATCAAGATCGCCTTGACATCTTGTGGAATCTCGCAAGCTTTTGGTACATGGCCTTTGTAACCATTATCCTTGGAAGGTAATTAGCATGGCACTGATTGTTGACTGGTTACAGCGTGTTACAGGATCGTCGACGACAAAATGCATGTCGATGTCAACCTCTAAGGGGGGATCATGCATATGCCCGGCTTCCGTCATGAGATCGTTGAAGATCACACCAAAACCACCTCTTTCCTTCATTGTCTCGGGATGTGTCTCGTCCGTCTCGAGGACCAGGACTTTGACAATCTCGTTTGGCATTGTGATTTTAGTTTCCTTGCTAGAGCCAGGAATGTTATGAAGAGAAAATGATTGCTTCGCGGACCACGAAGCGCTCTTGTAGTGAATCTCTTTTCAGTGATACATTGGCATAGAAAATGACCCGGCCAGGCGCGGTACGATGGACGTCACCATTCAGGAAGTCTGAATACCAAGACTTGGCACGCCATTGCAGTTGCGTAATACCTACATTGTCGACTGCGAGATGCTCGACAGTTGATGTGTTGGTGTTCTAGATCCGTATTTGGCAGAAGAATGTATGATGGTATGGACTTTGCGATGGCGTGTCTTGTTGCCGTCGGCCTGGTGGAATTTGGTCGGTGATGTTGGATCCTGAATCCACCAAAGCAGCCTCGACACGTCGAGAGGTGTTGCGAGAGGGAGAGACCGTACAGGCAGCTCGCAAGGCAGCCGTCCCGAGACTGAGTGAAAGAGTGCGGGCGGAGAGGCACCTTTGGGAGTTCTCTATCGAGCGAGAATTTGGCTAGACTTCTGAGTCCGAAGCATACGATCAAGCTACTGGATCTCATCCAGCTCGAAAACCCTCGTGCTGGTGTGCGGCAAGCATGAAAGGGCAAAGGAGAAGGCGAAGGCACGGCTGATGAGGACCGAGATGCTTATCGTAGGGCTGAAAGGGGCTAGCATCGGGGACGGTGGTTAGTCAGGGCGGTGACTGTCTATCGCAGCGGAGAGAGCGGTGGTATGGATTCAACATCGACAGTGACATCGAAACAACACCGTGTCCTCGATTGGTGAACTGTGGAAGGTGAAGTTCAGTGGTTGTTGTTATCGCTGGAGCCACGTGCGAGGAGCTCGAGCTTGCCTTTCCACTGAACGACGGGACCCTGCATCTGCATCATCCTCCCTCTTCTTCCTCTTCACAAACACCGACACCACATTACAAACCAAGCCAAGCCAATACCGCGAACATGCCCGCCAAAGGCGTCGCGCCCTTTGCCACTTTCTTGATCGTTGGCCGTAAGCAACGAAGAAGCAAGGCCATCAATCAGCTTTCTGACAAACTCCAGCGGTCTGCTTCTTCTTGGGCATCCTCTTCGCCTACTTTCCCTACGACTACAATGTCCTCTGGTCCACCCCACCTCTGGATCCCGCCCTCCCCGCCGCCGACCCACGCGCACCCTTCTTTGACCTCCAAGAAAACCACCTGCGCTTCCTGCACGCCTCTCCACCGCTCATCTCCCGCATCCTCCACATCGTAATCGGCACCGGTCTTCTCGGCTTCCTCTTGAAACTTTTCAAGCCAACGGAAGCTAATCTCCTTTTCGATGGCGCCTCTCTCGTGCTCTACATGTGTGGGGTGACCGTCTACATTGCCAACATCGTCAAGGGTCTGCGCACTATCACGGCGGGAGCCTATGGAGCTGCGGCATTGCCAGAGGGAGAGTCGCTGATTGATAAGACACTTGAAGGCAAGGAGGCGGACTTCATTGGACGAGAGGATAGTTTGAGGGTCATGAGTGCTAGCAATACGATTTGTGCGTTGGTGTTGGTCGGTGTCTTGGTTCTGCAGGCGGGACAATGGTATGCGCAAAGGAAGGAGATGCAGGAGATTGAGGAGATGGACAAGGCAAGAGACGAGAAGAAGGCTGCGAAGGCCGCTGCTGGGAAGGAGGGTAAGAAGTCAAAGTAGGTCTGCATGAGGAGGAAATGTACTATGGTAAGAAATCGTTGAAAGCTGTCAATAATAGATTCTGCGATCACTGGTCGTTACGCTGACATACTGCATCTGAGTCTTGGACAAATCACATGCCCATCTCACATCCAGAACATCTTCGAATTGAACGAAGCGTTCCATGGATTTTTCACCTGGTTCCCACGTACCCAATCATCGTCCATTCCCCGCGTCCGCTGCTGGTCCGAAAGTTCCATGACAGAAGCCTCATTATCATACCACCGCTTGAGATACAAAGTCACACGATCGCAAAGCCTATCAGCCAAATACGCCGGACTCGCATAACTGACTGGGCTAGTAGAATGCGAGAAATTGTAGCAAAAAGCATTCGTGATGTCCTGCAAAGCTTCCGCCGAGAAGCTGTTGTCATCTTCAATGACGAAGTAATGAGTTGGTTTGGCGGATCCGCACTTCTCCTTTCCTGATTTTTCGATGGTGTGAGATTGGAGGTAGAAATCAAAGTAGTAGGGAGAAGTGATGTGAGAGTCCACGACTGTGCCTGGGACGCAATTCTCTTTGAGAGCGAGTTTGGAGCAGGATGGATTGGATGGGTAGAAGCGAGTGGTGTGGCGCTTCACGACCACGATCCCGGTGAGCTTGAGCTTGGTCTTTTTTGAGGTGAAAGCCGTGCTTGGTTCGTTCTGGACTTTCAGGAAGGCCTCACGAATGGCTGCGACTTCGGTCCTGAGGATGTCGCTGTACTGGCTCTGACCTGTGCCATCGCGGTAGTAGAGGATTTTGCTTGGAAGAGCTTTGTCGTTGGCATTACTCCAAGCTCTGATTCGCTCTGAGGCCATGGAGACCATGCTCTCTCGATCAATGATTTCCAAACGATGGGCAGTGCGACGAGCTGAGCCATAGAAAGTGGCGAAGTGTTTGTCGGTGCTCCCGACCAGACATGCTATGCTGGGGACGTCAAGTGGGTTGGATTGCTTGGGATGCACAAGATCGGCACCGAGTACCAGAGTGTCTTTGAGGGAGGTCAAGGCATCGACTCGGGGGTTTTCGTTACCAAGACGTGTGTTAATTTTCATTATGTTGGATGTCATGTATGGGACAAGACTCCTGACAATGTCCTCGGGATTGGATTTGTTGCCAACGATGCTCAGCATTCGCTTCTCGGAGAAGACGAGCGATGGCACGCCCAAAGTCTGATCTGCTACCACTCGAAACTGTGCGTACTTTTCGCGCTGGACTGGGTTGTCTTCTGGAAAAACAAGAATGGCAATTCCAACGCCCTTGATTGCGTTGACAAGAGTAGCACTGGAGAAGTCAGCGAGTCTTCTGAACCCGGTGCTGACAGCATCGCCCTTGAATTTGGATTCAATACCATTGGCGAAGAGCCAATCCTTCAAGCATGTGGTGTAATAAGGCTCCATTCGAACGTTGGTGGATCCTTGAGGAGAGAAGAAGACGATTGGACCATCGATCTGTCTGGTTGTAGTGCAGAAGTCACCTTCAGAGTCTGGACATCTCATGCACAAGATATCGATTGCTTTGAGCTCGTTGACAAGTTGTTTCTTTGCATCCCGCGCTTGCTTCTTGGATGCCATTCTTCTGAAGTCTTGATGGGAGGAGAGTGCGTTGGTTTGGACAATGCTCGATGTAGCTGATCTGGAAGGATGATCTTGAGGGTTCAAAGAGGTTGAAGTGGGAAGTCGAATGAGTTCTTGGTGGAAAAGGCCTACATATGTGCCTCTGCGAGTACAAAGCCGTGCTTCGCGAAGACTGTAGAGAAAGCTGCTGGCAAACAAGGTGTGCGACACACCTCTTTGTAGCACAGATACTGCCATGTTTGCCTGGTGTACCCAGTTTGCGCAATTCAGTCATTCATGATTGGGAGTTTCCATACTGTCCTGGGTCTTCCATTGTCACGCTTTCGGCGTACTACTTGCCGTGTGTGGCCTCCAGTGGTAGAATGCGTTGCAGAAGAGGACCCGAGCCTATAGATTATTTTGTTGGATGGAAGAGAGTGCAGCACAGCGCCATCGTAATAGCATCACCAAGTCTTTACCTCCTCTCCAACCCTCACAGTCCCACCCTCAGTCCCTACCAACGACGTATGCACACCGAATAGCACTCTTCCGCCCGGAAACCTTCTCGTCTTCGCCAGACTCACAAAAGGCTCCTGTTTCTTCTCCCCGCTTTCCTGGTCCACACATACCATCTGACATCTCCTGCACCCTCCCAAAAACACAAATTCCGCTCCTGAAGAAGTTTGCATTCCCTCCCAACTATCCTCCTCCCAGGGTCTTTCCTGGCCGGGTGGGAGGAAAGGATTTTCAGCTAGCACGATGTTCGCTCGGAATGCGGCCAAAGGAACTGCTTTGCCGCCCGCAGCTTTGATCGTTTCGTTGAGGCGGTTAAGAGAGGAGCGCGAGATTGTCAGGATGGGAGATTCATTGCTTAGTAGTATCGGTCGAGGAGCTGCGTTCAAGCCAGCTGGTTGCAGATGGCCTTTGCTATGCCTAATGTCCGTCTGCGCGGATTCGGAAGCAGGGAAACGTGCAAATGTGCATGGTATCCCTACCGCTCGTGTGAAGAAGTCCGCGATGGCTGGAGAATTGTAGACTTTCGCCCTGATCTTCTCTCCACAGACCGTGGCATCGTAAGGTCTGTAGTCATTCGTGGTAAAGTAGCGTGGGTCTTTCGACAGCGGAACCGTAAGCTCTTCCTCGCTTCCCACGAATCTGACTCTTAAGACTCCGGCGTGAAAGTCCAATGAGGGCCGAATGAGCGCCATTCTAGGATGTGTCTTTTGGCTAAGTGCCGCGCCCGTCCCAGTCTTGACTATGCACCATTCTCGATCCCAAGCCAGTCCTTCACGACGTATATCCCAGGCTGTACCGATGGGAACCTGCCAGCCTGCACAACTTTTAATCGGGTAGACAGACAGGCTTTCCACGTAGAACCTCGAAGATGGGCCGGCATTGACCAGCACCGGGGAAGGAGGACCTGAGCAGGGCGCAGGAACAGACCTATCCACGAAGAATTCGTCTAGGAACTCTGCAAAGCGAGTTGCATCAGAGAAGTTGCTCATCGCACCAAAGCTCACTCGGATAACGCCTGTAGGTTTCTCATTCAGGACATCGTTTTCACCTCCACATCTCCATCCGGACGAGAAGTTCTCTCGCATTTCCCAAGGTGAAAGATTGAGACTCTTCGCCACGCCACCAGGATTACAGAGCCCGCCGGTTCGGAGATGGATGTTTCTGACCGTGGCTAGTTTCTCGAATTCTGTATTACTGACCCACTTGCCATGTGCGTCCAACAAGTTGAAGGCGATGGTAGGGCCTTGAGTGATTACGTCTCCGTAAATAGACTGTGAACCCTTGTGGATCTTACAGATCGGCTTCCCATTCATATGTCGCAGTCCATGCAGGTGTTTGTGGAGCTCTCGAGCCAAAGCAGACGTATGTGCCGCTACGTAATCCAGCGAACCGAACAGCAATTCATGCGAAGAGAAAGCGGATCTCAGGGCAAGAATGCTGTGGAATGGCAAAGTACCATCCTCCAGGTGTTCATGCAAAGGCCCGCTCTTTACTACATGCCATTGTTCTTTCACGCAGACCACCATATCGACTGTCCCTCCTCCAAAATACTTCCGGCTCTGGAATAAATGACTCGCATCCCTCCGCACGATCAAAGCTCCAAGATCGGGAAATCCAAATATCTTGGTGAAGCTGAGAACAGTAAAATCTGGCGCAGTTTCCAGATCACATAGTCGAAGCGGTGAAGTGGCAGCATAGGCAGCAGCGTCCAAAAGGGTGTACACTCTCCTCTCTCCGTTCGAAGCCCGGATACGGGCAGGCCAAGTCAAGGGGAGACGCCTGCCATTCAGGTTCGATTGCGCAGGATACGCGAATAACCCATGACGTTCCAAGTCTCCTCTCATCCACTCTTCGACTTCTGAATCCGATTCGAAGCAGCGATGCTCCGTTGCAGCTTCCCGCACACCCACCACGCTGGTATGTGAATCCACATGATAACCAAACCAGAACCCTCCATCCTGTTCTCGCGTAGCTTCCATGACGAGCTTAATCGCCGCCGTGGTATTGCTCGCAAAGACCAGGTCGTAAACATCTGGATCTGCGCCTACGAATTCTAGGGCTTGTAACCGGACGCCTTCTATGAGTTGCGTAGAGCGCATACTTGATGGGGAAGAAGAATGTGGATTGCCATAGAAATTCGCGAGCATTTCTTTATGGAAGGAGTCCAGGAGCGTGGCGCTAGATGGTGTGGTACCTGCATGGTCAAGGTACAGAGCTTCGCTTGTGTCCTGGTACAAGGATGGGTATTCTTTCTGTCGGATATTGGAGATATGGGTGTTGTATTCTATGCGACTCATGGACGATATGTCCTTGAGGCCGTCCATGATGCGTAGATAGGTATTGCTGCTGCTGCAAGCAAGTCGTTTGCCTTTCACCCAAAATCCTTTGATTTGTAAATAAGATGGATACGAGAGAGAACCATCGGGTCCATGTGAGGTTGGAAAGGTGCAGGAAAGACGGGGATAGGGTGTTTGTGATGGGTTTCGGAGAACTCCCGATTCCTTCAAGGGTGTTGTCTGATGCTCGGACCTCGCCGATGGCAGAGAGGAGATGGCGATGGAGAATACAGGCGGGAGTAGTGACCTAAAAGACGGGCGTAGTAGCGCTAGCCTAACTAGGTA
>KZ110579.1:0-70350 GCA_002116395.1 Ramularia endophylla | reverse complement strand
GATATTTACGTCCGCCGAGAACAGCACCCGCTTGCCTTAACACCTACGAAACTGTCGCGGCCTCGCGGGCTTTGATAGTTTTGATTGACAAAAGTCTCGGTTGACAAAAGTCCCGGTTGACAAAACACCGTCGCAGCCTTACGATTGTTGCAGCCTCGCGGGCTCAGCGGGCTTTAATAATCGTAGGCCTTAATTGTGGGCTTCCAAAACTTTCGTAGCCTCGTAGGCTTTGAAATGTTTTTTTGGCCAAAAGTCTCGGTTGACAAAAGTCCCGGTGTTGACACAGTCCATATTGAATTAGACAGCGGCACGAGGTTCCTTTGATTCCTTGTTGTGTAAATCTGTGTACCCGGAGGCAAACAGTGTGTGATCCTGTCGTATTATGTGATTCCTAAAGTTGGGGTGATCTTGGCGTGCCTTCGTTGTCGACGCTGAGGATACGTACCAAAACGCGTTTTAGGGCGGAAAAACACGCGACAGCGAGTTGGCGTGAACCCGCCCTATAGGCATATTAGTATCGTTCGAAAGCGGACGCATCGGCGCGTCGATTGGTGTGCGAATTTTAATGATCGAGTAGATTGGGTGTGTTGATGTTGGTGGATAGGGGAGGCGATACCGAAAAAGACCCACAAATCTGACACAGGCTAAGGTAAATCGTCCCGGCTGTTTCCTCGACGACGACCTCTCAGTACTTTGCGTTCTCTTCGACGCGTCTTGCGCATCTCTGGTCTTTCCCACACAATCAACTGCTCCGATCGCGATATGGTGGCATTTTCCAAGATGATCGCGTTGAGAGATGGATGCGACGGCGCAGAAACACTATGCGTTTCGCGAGCCACCCTTGAGACGATCGCACAGCTCTTCATCGCGTGCACACTCCCGTCATGCTCACTGCTGACTGCAAGCGACCCAAGCTGTGTATGTGACATACATGTAGCAAGGCTGATTGATGAGCGTATATACTGGCGGACGGGCAGTGAGTACATCTCTACAGTGAAGCATCAGCATTCCTCTTGTCATCGCACTGATCTAGATGCATCTCTTTATCGCACTTGCACTCACGGCAGGTGTCCTTTGCTCATCTGACATCTTCGACTATGTTGTTATTGGCGGAGGAACTGCAGGGCTTACAATCGCAGCTCGTCTCAGCGAGAGTGTCGATACCACCGTCGTGGTCCTCGAAGCTGGCGAAGATCACTCAGAGGACGTTAGCATCCTGGCTCCTGGACTGCTGACATCACTTTATGGTGATCCGAAGTACGATTGGAACTATCATACAGTCCCGCAAGACGAATTGAATGGTCATGTACTTGCTCAGCCTCGCGGCAAACAGCTGGGAGGCTCATCTGCCATCAACTTTCTATGGTGGACTCATGCCTCACAGCACGACATCAACAATTGGGGATTGCTAGGTAACAGGAACTGGAGTTGGGAGCTACTCGATCCCTTTTTCAAGAAATCCGAGCGTTATGTGCATCCTTCCGCCACCACTGCTGCAGCACTGGATACTGGCTACATCGACCCGAGTCTGCATGGTGAACGTGGACCTATACTCAACACTTTTGCTGATATTCAGGGGCAATTTGACGAGGCTTGGCCGAGAACTTACGAGAAGCTCGGCATGTTCGTCAAATCAGATCCAAGAAATGGCACTGCGCTGGGAGGGTACACGAACCTGCTAAATCTCGACTTGGCATCGAGGAGTCGAAGTTACGCAGCAACTACTTATCTCAGAGATGCAGACCCAAGACCGAATTTCGAAGTCATACCTGGAGCACTTGTCCACCGAGTTTTGCTCGAGACGTCAAGCGACAAACAAAAGGCCACTGGTGCAGAGTATCTTCTGAGTGGCACAAACCGTACCGTTCATGCTCGAAAGGAGGTCATTCTGAGTGCTGGATCATTCGGTTCACCACAGCTGCTCGAGCTGTCTGGCATTGGAGACCCCAAAGTGCTACAGGAGAATGGTATCATGGAGCTTGTGAGCAATACCAACGTTGGAGAGAACCTGCAAGATCATGCCTACGTGCCTCTTGGCTACACGGTGCGCCCAGGAATCTTCACACTTGATGACTTTTCAAATGCGACTATCTTCAATGATGCATATGAACAGTACGTCAGCAACAAGAGCGGACTGCTTGCCACCACAAGCGCCATGTCTGCCCTGCTATCTCTAGACCAGATCCATGGCCGCGAATACCCCGAGCTGAAGGAAACTATCGAGGAATACTGCCCCTCTGAGGGTGTACCGCGCGAAGAGGAATCACTGCGGCATCGGATTCTTTGCTCAGATCTGCACCACGAAGCTGTGGTGCAAGAATTCGCCATCCCAGGCGGAATGTCGCCACAATTCTCCAATGACAGCACGAGACTCTTCTTTGCCAGTACGCCAGGAAACTTCTTCACCATTGCCGCCGTTCTCGAACATCCGTTTTCACAAGGAAGTGTACATGTTACATCAGCGAACGTTTCGCAATACCCGAGGATCGACCCGCATTATCTCACTCATCCAGTTGACGTCAAGATCCTCTCCGCTGCAGCACTTCATCTGCAGCAGGTCGTGCAAACACAACCGCTATCGGATCTGCTTATGGATAACGGTACGGCATTTCAACCGGGGTATCACAAGCTGGGAACCGACAACGTGGAAGCTTGGATTCGAGACAACCTGCAGACCGAATGTCATCCTTGCGGGACTTGTGCTATGTTACCTCGAGATAGCGGAGGTGTCGTGGATGAAAGGTTTCGTGTGTATGGCGTCCAGGGGTTGAGAGTTGTCGATGCCAGTATTTTCCCGTCGATACCAAGAGCGAACCTGCAGACTTTGGTTTATGCTATTGCAGAGAGAGCTGCTGAGTTCATCAAGCATGATGCGACTTGAGGCAGCGAATGATGTTGTGCTTCTTCAATGATTGCCGAGGATGCATTCGCTTCCTCCAAGATACATCCCATGAATGTTCATGCTTGTAGTTATTGTCGGTTCAACCTTTAATTCAAGGAGAATTCCCTTGCTTTGCTTTTCTCTCTGGACCAAGGCAGTACGAATCAATTGCCCGTTGGTGGCCATCACACCGGGACAGAGAGATGTGATTGTC
This sequence comes from Ramularia endophylla, assembly GCA_002116395.1. Classification (NCBI taxonomy): domain Eukaryota; kingdom Fungi; phylum Ascomycota; class Dothideomycetes; order Mycosphaerellales; family Mycosphaerellaceae; genus Ramularia; species Ramularia endophylla. The sequence continues at coordinate 67,255 of KZ110579.1, read as the reverse complement.
AGCTTACGTGGGGCGTGGTTGTTTCACTAGTTAGTGCTGTGGTTGTATTGGGACTACTTTGCTCATTCATGCGATAGATTGACTCGCTTGTTCGCAGCCCGGAATCCAAAAGCAATATCTTCGTCAACGCATGTATCTACCGGAACTCAAAAGCAACCATCTTCGTCAACGCATGGATCTATGGCCCAACTTGACTCGGGGTACACCACTCAACCCCTGGCAGTCCCCTGCCACTCTCGTGCCATCGCTGAAAGCACTAAAAACCTACTCATCGAGAACCTCCTTCGCTGCCCTCTTACCTGCCCTCAGCGCTCCATCCATATACCCTGTCCAGTACTCGCTGGCCTCCGTGCCTGCCCAATGGATACCGCCCGACTTGTCCCTCAGCGCAGGTCCAAATTTCGAGAGCGTCCCAACACTAGCCAGAGCGACTGGTCCACCCCTCGAATAAACTTCCTGATCCCAGCGTTTGATGACCCATTCGGAAACACTGGCGGCTCGAGGACCAAAATATTGCACATAGTCCTTTGTGACGAGAGCGGAGATGTCGGCTTCTGAGACTTTCTCTACAGCTCTTGCGCGGTCAGCTTCGATGAATCCAAGGATTGCACCGTAGCTACCATCTTCTGGCGAGACATCATAGGTGGTGCGGACAGTGCCCGAATCGGAGATGGCTTGACCGGAGAAGTTTGCTTCTCTCCAGAACGGAGCTGGGTAGATGGCGGTTGCTTTGCCCAAGGAGCCCATTGACATGCGTTGGGTAAGTTGGTCTCTCGTGGCAGAGAGGGGTGGGTCGTAGAAGATACGGGAAGCCAGCGGTGGGGACATGGCGACGATGACTTGCTGAGCATTCACAGTGCGATCATTCCCAGAAATGGAGTAAATGCCTCGCTGTCTAATGATGGATCGGACAGGAAAGTTGAGCTGAATCTTTCCACGGCCGATTCGGTCCGCGAGACCGGTGGCAAGGAGAGCGGTGCCGCCAACGATGCGAGACTGTTGTGCACCATCGGTGACGCTGACAAGACGGAGGAACGAGCCGGGTGTGGTTGCGTTGCCGGCAGAAGCAACGTATGAGAGAGCATAAAAGAGTGACAACTCAGTGGGTTCGACAGAGAAGATTGCCGTGATGGAGATGGTGAGGAGCCCGCGTAGGGTGGTGGTCAATTGCTGCTGGTCCATCCAGGTTGAAAATGTAATGGAATCCCAGACTGAAGCGTTGGGGTGAGACCATGGGCTATTCACATCAATGGTGGAAGCAGCAGTGTCGATGAATGTGATTGCCGTGAGCAGCTGCTGAGTTGAGACATCATCAAGCGGTGGAATAGGAGAATCGGTGGAATATATCAGTTTCTGGTGGTCCAAGAAAGCGATATTGTTGCCACTGTTGTACTCGCCAAAGACTTTCAGGCCGAGGGAAGCTGCCAGATCGAGAACGAAGTCCTGCGTTGGACCCACAAACGCTGCCCCGAGTTCTGTCACTCCACCGTTGCGAAGACGCTGGTTCTGGACTCTTCCGCCGACACGGTCTCGGGCTTCGAGGATGGTGACACTTTTGCCTGCATCGAGCAAGGCTTTGGCTGCAGCAAGACCTGACAGCCCCGCGCCAACTATTGCACAATCGACAACATCAACAGGTTCGTTGCTGGGATTGGCAGCTGAAATGGTTGTTGCCAACAAGGCAAGCAGAACAGAGAAATTGTTGGTCCTCATGGCTGAGATGGAGAAGTGGAGGGTAGCGCGAATGCCAGAGCCTGAAGACAGATGATTTATAACTGTGTATATGTGCGGAGGGACGCATGACAGCAATGTGTATCAGGGCGTCGTTCAGGGATCATTCCAGGAATATCTGAACCATATACAGCATTCGCCAACGCCTCCGTCCGCCATCTACAACGCCAATCCCGCGGTCTCCGAGCTCGAGGTGCCGAGGGATGTCATCTTCAGCAGAGCTGTCGATATGAGAGTAGCGCAAGGTGAAGACTTGGGATTGGCGCCCTCTTGACAATATTGACAATGCCTTCTCCACGCGACTATTGGTTTTGGAGGCCATAGAACCCTCTATATCGGCACAGTCGCTCGTCAAAAGACGGAGAGGCCCAGGGTTAATAAGCTATTTAGTAGCCTTTATAGATTCCTTAGTAAGGTTGCTTACGTCCGTCGACGACAATGCACTGCATAATCTTCCTTCAATGCCGAAGACTCGTCTTTCGCACAGAAGAACCTAAATTTTTGACCACGATGTTGGGCTTTGCGATCTGAAGACCGAGAACCAGTCGCTGCAGCTGCTCAGCCTGCGCCGATTCCTTTAGTCGCAAAGCCGAGGTCACAGGTCTTGTATCAGAAGATGTTCTGATCTGGTTTATGATGAAGGTGAGATCACTGGGGAGTCTAGATGGGAGTAGGTAAGTATGGATTTGAATGAGTGTGGTGTGTTGCTTTGAACGAGCTTATTGAGATTGAGATGGATATGGATGCCTGACGATGAGGTGTTGTTGCCTGACCGGAATTGTGGGGAGGAGTTTCTCTTCTCGCCAGCTTTCCTCCCTTCTCGACCTTCACAAGACTGATGAGTGAAGGCCTAATGAGCGCATTACCATGAAGAGATCGCTTTAAATTGTGAATCGAAGACTTCTTGTACATCCCGCTGCGATGATGCTTCTTCAGCGTCACGATCCTTTCCAGCTGCACACTCAGCGTCATAGGCTATCAGGAGGAAGCATAAGAGCGCGTATCGCCCCGAGCATGGTAAGTTAACAGTCTTACACTTTTCTATAAGGTAGAATCATACGAGGATACATACAACATGACCACAGCAGGTGCAGGCGTGACTCCCGCCTTCAAGATCGACGACTCGCGATGGACCCATTCACGCATCCGCGTTGCAGACATTGAGTCCGCCTCGCCCTCTGTCGAAGATGGTGTATACCTCCACACTCTCACATGTCCTCCACCCGAGGGAACAAAGGCCAAAGGCACAGTCCTGCTGATCCACGGCTTTCCGCAAACCGCCTACCAATTTCGCCGAGTCATCACGCCCATCTCGGATGCTGGATACTATGTGATCGCCCCTGACTACAGAGGTGCAGGGAGCAGCAGTAAGCCATGGAATGGCTACACGAAAGAGATCATGGCACACGATCTGCATACATTGGTCAAGGAATTGGGTGTCAAGGACAAGATACACCTCGTCGGCCACGATATCGGTACGTTGGCTTGGGTGTGTCTCGATTGGATGCTCGAACTAATCTCATGTCTCAGGCGGCATGATAGCGCACTCATACGCTGCCCAGTTCCCGGAGGAGGTAGCTAGTATAGCCCAGGGCGAGAACCCACTTCCAGGAACCCAAGGATATCACTCCACGAAGAACGACCTCAAACTCTGGCATTTCACATTTCATGCTGTACCTGACTTGCCCGAAACTCTCATTCAAGGCCGCGAACGCATCTACTTGAAGCACTTCTTCGATCGTCTGGCTCAAAACCCAGATGCCATCAGTTCGCACGATCTGGATGTCTACGCTACAGCCTATGCCCAGCCTGGAGCCATGAGAGCAGGCCTCAATGTATATAGGTGTTTCGAGAAGGATGGAGAAGACAATGTGAGTATTGTGAAGGCAAAGGGCAAGAGCGCGGTGAGAAGCTTGGCCTTGTGGGGAGGTAAAAGCTTTGCTGGAGAGGAGATGGCCACTAGCATGGCAAGCGAGTTTTACGAGAATGTGGAGTTTGAAATGGTTGCTGGAGCAGGGCACTGGATCGCGGAAGAGAAGCCGAAGGAGTTTGTTGAAGTTTTGTTGAGGTGGTTTGAGAAGAGCTGAGTGTGCTCCGGGCTTCCTCAATCTGGCCATATACGCAACGAGACACACGGGGTATTTGATGCCAAGTAGAGCTATCAAAACGATGCTGATAATTAGCAGAAACACGCATACCTCTCTTCACCGATGTCTAAAAGACCACGTCGTTGTCAGGACACTCGTCGATCTTGCGTGTTCAGCAGTCGGTCTCTTCCCGGCAGCTGGACTAGAATTAGACTTCCCATGAGCGTCTTACTGAACGAGTCGCTTCGGAAGAAAGGAACGTAAAGACCGGAACTCCGCAGGGGAAGTTGTTGTCCATACCTGTTTTATTCGTTGGACCTGCGAAGGATTCATGCCAAGACTAGGTACACAGGATTTAGTACAGACCTCGAACATAGGGCATTCTTTGGGTATGGAACACGATTGGCGCCGCCATGTGCGCGGTGAGTCGGCGATAGGTATTGCCCGGTCCCTCTCCATAACTCAAAATATGTGGATGCCTACTTCGTCGTTGGAACATAAAAGCCGCCTGATCTTCTCTGACACGAATTCAAGCTAACAAGCAACAGCCTGAATATCAACGCAGGATGAACGCCTTTCAAGACACGGCCCAGACAGTCGTCCCAGGTCTGTCTGGCAACCGGGCAGCATGGATGAACAAGGACAAACCGTATCCGCTAGTCGTACGATACGTCCGTTGCTTGTACGATGGTCATTGCTGAAGTCAACGAAGATAGGAGACGCAAAGATGCCAATTCCAGAAGACGGTGACATCGTGATCAAGAATCGGGCTCTAGCCATCAACCCAGCGGACTGGAAGATCCAAGACTATCCATCCTGGCTGCAAACTTGGCCGTTTCTGCTGGGAGAAGACGTCGCTGGTGAGGTCTACGAAGTTGGGAAGAACGTCGTGAAGTTCAAAAAAGGAGATCGAGTCATGGCGTGCGTTGTTTCACCCTTCTCCTCCCAATGCCAGCTAGCTAACATAGTGCTCAGTCATCTGGACCAGCTGCTCACCCAGGATCCACAAAACGGTGGGTTTCAGTACTACACCCGGAATCCAGCCGAAAGGGCTGCCAATATTCCCGACAACATCTCCTTCATCGATGCGTCTGTCATCCCCTTGGCCCTCAACACAGCCGGCCACGGCTTGTACGGCACCGATGAAGGATTCCTTGCACTTCCTTGGCCGAGTCTGGACGCATCTCCCATCGGTAAAACGATCCACGTATGGGGTGGATCTTCCTCAGTCGGAGCTTTGACCATCCAGCTCGCAGTGGCTTCTGGCGTAAAAGTGGTTGCAGTAGCCGGTAAAAGCAATCACGAACTTGTCAAATCGCTCGGCGCTTGCGAGGCAGTCGACTACAAGGCTCCCAACGTGGTGCAAACCGTCCTCGCAGCTATCGCGAATGCTGGAGGGGCCTTTGCTGGCATATACGACGCTATTTCGGAAGAGAGCTCGTACCGATATGTGTTTCTCATAGCTGAGAAGCTTGGAGTGGAACACGTTGCGGTTGTCAATCCTCCGTCTCAGGCTAACGTACCTGCGCGTGTCAAGTTTGGGAAGGTCATCGCTGTGAACGACGTTACTGGACCTTTGTGGAGAAACTATGTTGGTCCTGCACTTGAAAAGGGGAAGCTCAAGCCAGCACCGGAAGCTCTCATTATTGGCAACGACCTCGAGTGCATTCAGAAAGGTATGGATATGAGTAAGGCTGGCGTAAGTGCTAAGAAGATTGTGGTTGAGTTGTGAGATTACTTGATAGTGACAACGGAGTGAGAGCTACTGGTTCATGACATTATGGTAAGACTGTGTACTACCAAAGATACACTAGGGTTCACACTAATTTCCGAGGCTTACCTTGGTATACGACTGTTCGGATGGTCTGCTCTGTCAGGCTTATTGAGACGAAGCCGTTTTGCAATGACCGCCATCGACAACGCTTGTGCTTGGCCATAGGTTGCGAAGAGACTTAAGGACATTGGAAGAGTCATGCTTCTTGTTCATTATCTTGAAGCCTTTCTGCCGTCTGATAATGCAATCGAGATGGCGCCGACCCCAGCCCGAGAGCTCGGGGTCGTCAGCATGGGAAAAGTCCCAAAAGTCCTGCTGTCTTGTCTCAAACGCGTTTAGCCTTGACTCTCTCTCGGCCTCCGAAGTGGGCGCCGAAATCTCTCGCTTCGGCTTCGTCAAAATCCAAGTTGGAGCTCCTCTTGGTATCAAAGGCCTGTTTCCGTAGGTTGGAACAACGTCAGTCCAGAACTCCTCGCGAAACATTCCGTAAACAAAGGATCTGTCTAGCTTAGTGATATGTTCATAGGTTTCTTGTACAAAACGGCCGTCCATTGATATGCCCAGATCTGTATAATCGTCATATAACGCTCCAGCTCCTATCGGCCAAGGAGTCAAAGCAGCAATACATCGTAGACGACTTTCTGGAATCCCCCAATGATCCTCCAGAGGGTTATGATGTGCCATTGATCTGTTGCAACACCACTTCTGGCTGTATGTGCCACCAAAAATGCGGGCAGTGAGATCATAACCAGCCTCGCACATGACGCTGTCCTTGTAGTAAGACTCGGAACATCGTCTGCCTTGGAAGGCGTTCTGAAGAGCATGGCTAAGCTCGTGAAGCAGGGTTGCTGCGTACGTCAGCTCCATGTATCGACGGTAGTTCCATGGAAATCTGTCTGGATCTTCGTTGAAGTCTTTGGTGTAGGAATTCATGCCATCAAAGTCTGAGCGGGAGATGCCAATGACGGATGAACAACCACGCGGGTAGCGCAAGCTCAGTTGTCTCGACAAAGGCCCTTCGCCCACTTCCGTCTTGCCACCAGAATGATCTGACCATGTAAACTTGACCATATTGGCAAATTGCTTCAGGATCCGCTTGCAATCGGAACGAAGCTGGTGGTCTACAACTTGGCCGCGCTTTGGGAATCTCATGATGCGGGTTCCTGGGTAGCCCTCGCACGCAGTTTGATCAAGAGCGTCGATCTGAGCCCAGTCCACTTTGCCCGGTACCTTATCTTGGTTGTCGTCGATGATAAACATGTCACCTTCAATCATCGTCATAGCGTATTCCACCAGGGAATCCAATTGCAGACAGCGAGAGGCCAATTGAAGGACAGGCTTCAACTGGGCATACTGACGATTAGTAAATCCGATGAAGTTATCTTTGGCAAAGATTGCGTGGATAGGATTTCCAAGGTTGCATTCATCGGTCTCGGGCCGCGATCGTAGATTTGCAAAGTCTGAGCAGCAGAAGTCGGTGCAAGGAGGAGGCATTGTGTATTGAGGAAGTGTGGTTGCTGGCCGGCAGCAAGGTCGTTTAGAAAAGGAAATGTAGGTTAATGAGAGAGTTATTGACGATTGCAGGAGTGTCCGGCGAGTGTTGATATAAGTGTGAAAGAGAACAAGACACAAAGCACAAAGCGAAATGCCTCAAAGAAGCAACATAACGATCTTTGTGCGAGCAAACCATATTTTGAGACTGTCAAAGAAGACTTGGGATCCTTTGTGGATAGCGTTGATCAAGGTGACAAGGTGCCGTAAAATAGTACCTCAAGTCATGAAGGCTGATGGGAGTGTAAACGTCTGGCCCGAAACAGATTACTTCACGACTAAGTTTTGACTAGCCAAATTCGGACTAGTTTGCAAGTGAGTGAATTCTTCTGGGTATGCTACGTCAAGACGTCGAAACAAGCGGTACAGTGAAACTGACATTGCCTGGCGGTAGATGAAAGGTGGATACAGTCTTTGTTTTGGAAGAAGTTGGAAGTTCATTGCTCCGCCTTGTGCGATTCTGATCCCCGAATTAAAGCTTTGTTTCATTCAGGTCCGTTGATACTCGGTCCTTGTTGGCCGACCATAATGGCTACAATCTCTTTGTAATCTGAAGTTTATAACAGGTGGCAGATGTCTCTACATTTTCGCCGCGACAAGTTCAGCTACTCACTCAAATATCCAAGAATCGAGCTGGTCTCGATTTCCCCTTTTCCTAATGGACCCAGCCAACGTAACTTCTGTGCTAGCACGGATCATGTCAAGTTCAAACGACCCGGAAATCACAGAAATCAGGGATCTCATATCTGTCTGTGCACAGAAAGCGATCCACCCTATATTTGCCAAAGCCGGCTGGATCGATCTTTCCGACGAAGATTATGTACGCATCTCGCCTGCCCTGGTGGTGGCCTCGTACATGCTAACATCCCCTCAGGCTACACACTTTCTCGCAGTCGTTCTTGGCGCGACAAGAGTACCGGATGGGACGTACAATTCGGTCAAGAGGTACACCAATGGATATCCCATGAAGCGGATCGACCGATCCGGGCTGGTACCCAATGATGCTCAGAAAGCACTCGTGCACAACACCTTGGATGTAATGAGTAAGTTTCTGACAAAACAATTCACGGAAGAACCCCCAAAAATGGGCGCCCTCGCTCTCACTCGGCCTACATGCTATTACTACCCTGGAACTGAACATCAAGGGATGGAAAGCGAGATTGAGGTAATGCAGCAGTATCTTCACCAAATCGATCTCAGCACCCCGGCAAGATGGGACTTGCTGGGAACCTGGTTCGAAATGGCGATAACGTTAATCCACGAGGTGTCACACGCAGTATGTATTTACAAAGAAGGCGCGCGTGTCCCTGAGCCAGCGTTTGAAAATCAGGGGTTCTATGAACTTGGCTTCGCTCTCGAATCGTTCATGTTCGGGGGCGGGATGATACATGTGAAAACTGAATGTCAGGTTCAGGGAGCTATGACACTGAAAGGAGGAGAATTACTCACATACGCAGTCCCCCACCCTTGGGATACTCGACCGGGAGACAAAAAAAATTATATTGTGGGAAAAGCTTGGTTGAGCCAAGTCTTCACGCTTCAGTTTTGGAACGACAACTCTGGGGCACTGGGCTACCTGTTTCCTGACAGGGTTTTCTATTCTGAAATGTCTGCGAATAATCGCCTTACGCCCAGGCAAAACGACCAATCCATTCTTACGCTTTGGTATAAGTCCCGGGGTGAGAAGGCCCCATTATGGACCAACTGACACTACAAGTATCTTAGCGGCAAAAAGCTTCATTTGATCTAAGACGTTGCACCTCTCATCTCTGTCTTGCCTGATTCTCGTTTCAATACTATCATCGTTGCCTTGTCACATCGTTAAGATTGACGCTATTCAACTCGAAAAAGGATCATTGTTGGCTTTGTCAAAAGGCGACCCTATTCCATCTTACACTTTTTTTATTCGCGCCTTTGTTCCCAAAGCGTAATGTTCGTATCCCTTCTTTGTGCATTCGTTACTTTGGCGTAGCAGCGAGCAACACTGTCAGAATTTCTACTCTATCAGCTCCAGCGACTCACTATCATCACTAATAACAATAGCGACGTGTTGTCGCAGTCAAGCTAGTCTTCATACTGCCGCAATGGACCCACAAACCATCACAGCCGTCCTTTCACAGATAACTACTCCGACAACCGATCAGGCGATCGTTCAACTGCTAACTGGGTGCTCTCAGCTTGAAATATACCCTGTTTTCGCTAAGAATCGCTGGCTTGGCCTCTCAGACGCAGATTATGTACGCATCTCGCCTGCGCTCGCTCTCGCCTCGTTACTACTACAGTGCCCTCAGATGACACGTTTTCTGGCCACCTATATTGGCCGCGGAGTACCTTCGGGACAGCTCAATAGTAATACTTTGTGGGATGTTGGGGTGGAAATGGAAAGAATCCTCTGCCGGCGACAGCCCCTGTTTCCGACTACTGCACCGGCACCACCAGCCACCACGATAGCGCCCATGGTCCCAGCGCCCATAGCGCCCCTCTCTCCGGAGGAAAAAGCACAAGTTGATACGTTCCTGCAGTACTTGGGTACAGTTGTTACCCTGAAAATGTCGTCAGAAGTCCCACAAGATGAATGGGCGTTCACAGAGGCCACTCAACGGCTCGACCCCTCGGTCCCAGGGATGGCAAGCACCATTCACCTACTGACAGAGTTCGTCGTGGATGTTGGAGTCAGCCCGATAATCGATCTGCAAGTCAACTGGTTGACATTGGCCATCACTCTAGTACACGAAGTCACCCATGCCCTTCATATCTACTGTTTCGGTGATCGTCAGCCGGAACCACTATTCGAAGATGATGATTCCAACGAGCTTGGAAATGCGTTAGAGCAGTTTCTATTTCAGGGGCAGTTCCACATATGTGATATCACCAAAGCCTTACCCACGTATACACCGCTTCCAAGAAGTGTGATGACAGCTAAGGGAGTACTTATAATCATGGAGCCACACCTAGCAGCAAACTCGCCGGACGGAAATGCATATGCGATCAGGAAGGAGTGGTTGCAATCACTTTTCAGTGACGAATTCTGGGCGGGAGAGCTGCCAGCTCTTCTGCCCCGTAAAGATTTCGTGGCGAGGGTGAAACAGAATGACGAAGGTGACTGGTGGTTGGAGCCAAATTAGTCCTTAGTTTATAGAGAAGTTACAGCCAGCCGATATCAATTTACTTCTTCCAGAGTGTTGTCGCCTCAACACTGTTAGTCCGGATCCTGCGCTTATGTGTCATAGAACTAGGTTGTGCTCGACTAGGAGCTGGATGCTCCAACTTAGGACTTCTTTCTAGGGGTCACTCGCCTTTACTTGCAACAGGCTTGCACGACAATCATTGAGGATTGGAGGGACCTTTTCAGATCAGAGCGGTCACCATAAGGATTAGTCAAGAATAGTTCTTGTTATCGGAGTTGTCAAACCAATGCTGAGAACGCTCTCTCGATAGAGCTATTGTCTTTAGAGGTACTAGAAGTCTTCGGATTGGCTTATTAGCCCGCCGAGATGTCGAGACGGTCCAATTGATCGTCTGGCTACTCTGAACAATCCTCATTTTGACCACTCTTGCTCTTCTTGTTAGGCACTGTACAATAATATCACTACTCACTCAACTTCTCATCATTGCTGCATCGCGCTACATCGTCTGTCATCTCTAGCTCCTTTCCACGAAAGTTTGGGACAGAAAGGAGGCGGTCAAGGGGCAGCCAAGTCTAACGATATATTTTATCATCTACCTTAAAGAGCTTGGCAAGGAACAGCAAAAGAAACTCACGATAGATACTGTACAAAGAGGTAGACTGTGTTTAGAGCAGAAAACGAGAATCCTTCCATAAAAACCTGCTTTCGCCAAGCAAGCGAATCGGATCCTTCAGAAAGCAAAAATCTCATGAGTCACCATCTCTCCCAACCTCACTTACATTTCGACTTCATCTCCTCCTTCAACATTCCCATCCAAGCATAGTCCCACGCTACGTATATCATCTTTTAAAATGCCTTTGTCATTGTCTCCTCTCCAAGAGTCCGACATCCCAGCCTTTGTAGCTGCAGAAAACGCAGCTTTATCGTCCTACTCCTACGTTCAAGCACTAGCCGCCGCCACCCCAGCAGAACTCTCCCGTACAGACGAACTCCTCAACGATTTCAGAAGCAAAGATAACAAGAACGGAAAAACCTGGCTGAAGATCTCAGACGAGAATGATAAACTTCTCGCGGGAGCAATCTGGAGGTTCCAGTTTCACACCAAAGAACCTTCAGAGCCAATTCCTTCGTCATCATCTGCTTCATCTATGATACCAGAAATACGCCGACTTGGCAAAGAATTCGATGAGAAGTATCGGACTGGACCGCACGCACGTATGTAATTTATTCCATCCCTCCTTTCGCATATGCTGATGAGTGGAGAATGAAAGATCTCTCCAGTCTTTTTACACATCCTGATTTTCAAGGCAAAGGAGCTGGAAGCATGTTGTTGAAATGGGGATGTGCAAAAGCAGACGAGTATAAAATGATCTCTACTTTGCATGCTTCGCCGGCTGGAATAGAGCTATATTTGAGACATGGGTTTGAGGTTGTCGAGGAGTATGAGATGGATTTGAGGCCTTGGGGTGTCGATGATACGACCGTCAGAACTGGAATGGTCCGGAAGCCAAAATAAGCTAGGGCAGATACTTCAACAATGTCAGACATGAGCGAAGACTTACCTTTGTTTAGTGTAGAGATGGCTGAAATGACCGCAATCGCGCCAGTGAAGAGTGAATAAAACTTGAGGCCATTCAGAACTCTAGCAGATGACGCGATCAAGCCTTCCATACAGGCACTTTGATCATCCATTGCAGGACCTCGTAGATGATCTGGGTCACTGCAATAGCCGTTATTTCCGCATTGTTGTCATAAGCTGGAGAGAACTCCACAACATCGGAGCCTATTATGCGAATGCCTGCTTCGGAGAGTCCTTGAAGGATTTGAAGAAGCTCCCGTGTGGTCCAGCCACCTGGCTCGATAGTGCCAGTCGCAGGCGCGAAGGCTTTTTCGAAAAAGTCAGTAATGCCTACGTGCGTAGAAACGGTCACACTTACCGGGATCCAAGACATCAATGTCGATGCTGAGATAGACATAGTCATCTTGGACTGTATCGATAATCCTCTGTACTACTCCTTGGACACCAATGCTATCGATCTCGCGGGCTCTGACATACGAGAAGCCACAGCGAGCGTCATTGCGTAGGTCGTAACTCTTGTCGAAGAGCATCGAACGTGATCCGAGGTGCATGTTGTTTGTCTCTGACAGAAGACCTTCCTCGTGGAGAATGTGGAACATCGATCCATGCGTGATCTCGGCGTACTTGCTAACGCCGCCTCCGAGCTGCGCCGGGTCCCATGAATCCAGGTGACTATCGAAATGGAGCACAGTCACTTTGCCCCACCGCTTGTACAGAGCTCTTATTGCGGGCAGGCCTGGATGACGAAGTAAGTTCATGATGGTGGTGTGATTTTAGGCGTACGAGAACCGATACAGTGATGCTGAACGTACTGATAGTGTGGTCACCGCCGATTGAAATGATTCTCGTAGCATTTCCCTTGTCTTCGTTGGCAACTTTCCGAGAACCGATAGCCTCCCAGCCTTTCTGCAATTCCTTTATCGCTTGCAGTTTGTCGAACGGTGTGTTCGCTATGTCACCACAGTCGACAACGGTAGCCCAGTCCCGGAAAGGATTGACACCATGGTCCATACTGCATTTAAGCGTGAGCGATGAGCGGGTCCAGGCATTGCACTGATGATACTCACCTGTATGCTGCGGATGGCGACAAGCGGCGCGATCCCATGCGAGCACCTGCAGGGCCAAAGCGAGCGCCAGGGCGGTAAGTCACTCCTAGATCAAAGGGAGCGCCAACGATCCCAATGTCGAAGGTTCCATCACTGTCATGTGAGAAGCAGTTTGTTGCGTTCAAGTGCGCAAAGTAGGCAATGCCTGAATATGGAATGTCGTCGGCGTACTCGTCAATGTGAAATGATGAGTGTTCCGTAGCAGCATGGACACTGTCGTCGTGCTGTTTTGCGAAGATGGAGTTCTGTATGAAGCTTGGAGGTTGCTGTCTTGATAAAGGCACTTGTGCGTTGACAATCGCTGAGAGGGCGAGGCTGGGTATGAGGGCAATGGAGAGACAGACTGCCTTCATCCCGAGTGACATTATGGCGAATGAACTGGGTGGTGGAGGAGTCGGCGGATTGAATGGCGATGGCGATGGGGAAAGAAGAAAGAGGATTGGTATGACAGAATGATGGTAGCTAAGATAGCTGTGAGAAGCGAGCTGAAGTCTAACGTACCCAGACTACCCTATTCCCTATAGAGTAGCTCCTTGCGGGCCCCTCTTTCAGATGAACGATGCATGGATTCGTTCCGAAGAGGCGTGATGTTCCGATGAAGCACGTTGCGGAAAGGCGCTGCCCTGGCACCTGTTCACAAATTCTGTACGTACCAAGTAATTTGCGCGCCGCGCGCAAAGTATGATAGCTACGCCACGGGCTGATATGTACTGTGAATCTGGCGCTTATGATACCATATCAGGCTTAGATCAGATCCTTGGCTATCTCCGTTGCGCCTCAATGCCCTCGACGATTGCTGATGCATCCACCATGAGGGCAATCTCAGACGCTAGATCACTGCTCTGGGATATGGCCCATGACATACATATACCAATGAAGCCACGATCTTACCAAAGATGGTCCTTCACAAAAACTTCAGATCGCAGAAGCCATGGCGAATCTCATGTCCAACCCACTGGTGCCATTGCGCTCATCAGAGATACGTGCTGCAGTGTCCCTGATTGAGCAACAGTTCCCCAAGGATACCGTCTTTCAATTCAAAGCCATAACCCTGCGAGAGCCTGATAGAAGAAACGCGGCGTTATACTTGGATGCTCAAAGACATGGAGAGCTTCCCAAACCATTGCCAAGGGAAGCCTTTGCTTGCTACTACATTCGTCACACTGTACGACTCGAGATCTCCCGGCTGTGTATCTCCTTGCATTCTGCTAACAAAGAGCTAGGATCATTTCTACGAGGCTCTACTCGATTTGACAGACTCAAAAGTACTCCAGAACAAGCGGTTGGAACCAGAATTCCATGGAGCAACCGATTTCGAGGAAATGGACGATATTGCCAAGTTAGTCGACGAAGATGAGCAAGTAAAGGCTGTTATTGCAAAGCTGCAGCTCCCCGAAGGCGCTGTGGTTGTGGCCGAGCCTTGGATGTTTGGTAGGACATGACCGTATTGACAGATTACTGTTTCCCCGTAGCTGACGTCCATACGTAGGATCGGATGGCCTAAGTGATCAACGCCGTCAGTACCAGTGCTTCATGTTCATGCGCGATCCTGCCAACTCTTCCGAGGCCGACTCGAACCATTACGCATTTCCTCTACCATTCTCTCCAGTTGTTGACGCGACTACAAGAAAGGTCGTTCGTGTTGACATTTTACCAACTGGAATAGATGAGGAAACCGGCGAGATCTTGCCCTGGGTTTCGCAACCGCCGAACGAGTATATTCCGGAGGCGCAGGCCAGTCTGAGAGACGATGTGAAGCCGTTACAGATAGTCCAGCCTGAAGGTGTTGGGTATCGTGTGGAGACTTTGGGTGAGTCTGGTTACAAGATCAGCTGGCAGAAATGGACGTTCCAGGTGGGCTTCAATCAACGGGAGGGAATGGTGCTATACGATGTAAGAAACCTCACTGTCATTCTTTATTGACATGGCCTCGACTAATTGCTGCACAGATCTGCTATAGCGGCCGAAGCGTCTTCTATCGCCTGTCGTTGTCGGAGATGAATGTACCATACGGAGATCCCAGGGCTCCCTTCCACAAAAAGGCCGCTTTTGATCTTGGAGATGCCGGCGCAGGTGCCACAGCGAATAACTTGAAGCTCGGCTGCGACTGTCTCGGCTTCATCACATATCTCAACGGTGTCATTTCCAACGCAAAAGGAGAGGCGGTGACCATGGAGAACGTCATGTGTCTCCATGAACAAGATAGCGGCATTGGGTGGAAACATACCAACTACCGAACTGGAAGAGCAGTCGTCGTTCGCAACCGTGAACTTGTACTTCAGAGCATTTTGACTCTGGCAAACTACGAATACATCCTGGCCTTCACGTTCAACCAAGCTGGAGACGTATCCTACGAAGTCCGCGCTACAGGCATTCTCAGCACACAACCAATCTCTCCTGGAGTGCAATCTCCTTGGGGAACTGTCGTTCACCCGGGTGTGCTCGCACCATACCATCAGCACATCTTCTCACTACGAATTGACCCAGCCATTGAAGGTCACCAAAACCGTGTCGTCTTCGATGAAGCATTTGCGATGCCGAGAGACTCCAAAGTGAATCCCCATGGAGTTGGTTATACTGTCAACGAAACCGTCATTGACACCGCAGGAGGCTTCGACTTGAACAGTGCAACCAACCGGACTTACAAGATTCTCAACGACGCAGCCAAGAATCCTGTCAACGGTGCATCAATGGGCTACAAAATCCATGTTCCTTCTTTCCAGCCAATGTTAGCGGACGAGGACAGTTTCCACCACAAGCGTGCTGAATTTGCCGATCACGCTATCTACGTTACACCATACAATCAAGCAGAAATCTTCTCGGGTGGGGAGTACACCAATCAGTCTCGCGGAGGCACTGGAGTGAGGACGTGGGCCAACAGGAAGGAGTCCGTCAAAGACACGGATATCGTCGTTTGGGTCCAGTTCGGCATCAACCATATTCCTAGGATTGAGGACTTCCCGGTACGCTTACTCTCCTTGCTTATGATGACTTCCCTGCCCTCTGAAAGGATGATGCTAACTTGTGCGATCATAGGTTATGCCATGCGAGAGCATCATGGTGAAGTTGAGACCGGTCAACTTCTTCGATAAGAACCCGGCTATTGATGTACCTCCCTCTACGCAATCAGCGAACAAGTCAATATTGGTGCCAGTACCTGCTGCAGAAAGCAAAGGATGCTGCTCGGAGGAGCCTCGCAGTAGCAGCAAACTTTGAGCAAGATTGACAAGACTGTATCTAGATTTGGCGTACTTAGTCTCTTGAAGATCAAAAACCGATACTCGTTCCACCATTAGAAACATGCCATTGTACCGTTGTTCCCTTTCCGGGTTCCTCTTGAAGGAAGCCATGCTCTAATCTTCAAGTCTCTTCGAGTGCACAGGTAAAAGTACTGAGTATTTCAGACAAGAATGATAGAAGCGATTCGAATGTACCAAGTGTTATCCTGGCTCTGTAGGTCTTCGGTCGCTCTAGGAAATCTGTCAGATGATACTCGAGGAGTTGTCAAGGAAGGCTGACGGCTGCCCAGAGCGATCAAGATGAGGATCATCTGAGAATTACTCTGGTTATTGGGGTTGTGAGAATCAATGTTGGGGACGCTCTCTCGATTGAGCACTCTTCCTTGAAGATAATATACGCCTTTGGACTGGCTTAGCAGCCCGCTGAGAGGTCGAGAAGGTCCAAATGATTGCTTGGTCCCATTCAACGATCCTCATTTTGAACGCTGTCAAGACGCATACAAAAGCCAAAAGTCAACAGCTTGGAAAGCAACGCATCAAGATGATAATACGGCGCATGCGGGGAGGAAGGAAAAGTTGTATAAGCAATGTGTACCCGACAACGATCCCGCAGCGTTCAAAAAGCTACCTATCCTAAGTCATGAGCGATTTGAAGATCAGTTCGCATCTCTCTGATCTGGGTCGAATCACGCCTCCAAGGATCGGTTCAATATCATCACGATTGGCTCCCAGTGGTAACTGCACCGTGTAATCTCGGATGATTGATACGACCAGAGTTTTGATCTCAATGATAGCGAGACTACAGCAAGACGAGTAAGTGTTTAATCATTTGGAAGCACTTGCGGGCAAACATACCTCTTCCCGATGCAGACTCTGGCACCAGAGCCAAACGGAATCGACGCCTGCTTCATGTTTTGAAGCACTATGTCGTCAGATTGCTCCCAACGCTCGGGCTTGAATGAGTTCACATCCTGCCCAAATATCTGTGAATTGCGGTGTAGAGAGTATGCCAGAGCTCCTATGGTCGTGTTGGGAGGGAGGATGTAGTTTCGGCCTTGAACTTCGATGGATGTTGCGGGACCTGAGGGTGTGACACGTTGTTGTAACGAGCCTGGGCCGGGTGAGTACAGTCTCAGGGTCTCGGAGACGCAGTTGTCCAGGAAAGGGAGCTCGCATAAGTCCTTTATGTCAGCCTTGGTGGGAAGACTTGATAGCTCTGCACGGAGCTTGGCTTGATACTTGACGTTCTCTGGGAGTGCTAGCTGGTAGAGTAGGTACGTAATTGAAATGCCGGTGGTATCAGCCCCTGTTAGACGTATCAGTTCAGTCCTTGATCTCAGATGTCAAAGAGTCGGGAGCTACTTACCAGCCATTACATGGTCGCAGCATTCGCTGGCAACATCCATAAGAGGAACAGGCTCTTTCTCATCTCCGAATTCCTTCAGAGAAGTGACTGTAGAGGCTCCAATTGTATCTTCGGTCTTGGTCGTGTGGTAAGCACGCTGAACCTCCTCCATATTGACTTCCTCGAAGGCAGCAGAGGAGGCGAGAGAATCTGTGATGAAACCGGGAAGTAGCATGCTTAAAGGCCAGACAGAGCATGCCACGATCCAAGAGTAGAACCGGACAATGGACACGCTGGCAATGGCGTTGTGTCGGATATAAGTGTTCATCTCTGAATGCTGACCACGAAGAGTATCCAAGCCACGGCCATAGACAACGAATGAAACATTGTCAAGGGCGAATTGTGTAGTCAAGGGGTATATGTCAATAGCATGAGCCGAAGCAGAGTTGATCTTGTCCTGGAAAACACCGATGCGGTCCCATATATAGTCCGTCAAGGCCTGATTGCTTAACAGAGTGCCCATGTTGTATACCTTGCCTACCCTTCGGCGACGCTCTCTGTGCTGGTCACGGCTGGTCGAAGAGAACATGTTTGGAACCCCATAGTTGGCGAATAGCTCCGCGGTGTGTGGTTTTGGGAAGTGTGATCGAACACCATAGATGGTAGATAGATGTTGCGCGTCGTTCACGACCACTTCATTCGGACCCACACGGACGACGGGACCGTAGTTTCGGATGAGTTGATGTAAATGCGGAATCGCAGTGTCAGCCGCGTATCGGAAATCCAGGTACCACGAAGACACAGCTGCGAGTTTGGGACCTGGTATTCGGCTCAGTGGCGAGATAAAGAGAGGGTACAGCACCAGATAGTAGAACAGTGCTGTGACTGCTCCGACCAGTAATAGGCCTACGGAGGGAAGGCTGAGCATGCCTGTGAGAACCCAATGAACCTGCCGTGGTTGCACGTGATGTAATTGAGGATGACAGAAACGCCAGGTCGAATGCCAAGTAACGAGTCTGGCAATGGTAATAGTCAAAGCATTCGGTCGGGCAGTCCACATGTGATGGCAGGTCTCGGGGTAGGAAAAGAATGCCCTGTAGAAGTTGCGGCGCAAATTGCCCGATTGGGTTCTCGTCCAGATTGGCTTGACAGCGCCTGGAACGCCCTTGTTCGACCTTGTCGCCCGGCGAGACCAAGCAAAATCAGAGAGGCAGTAAGCTCTTGTCTCGCTTGCCATCCTTATCAGAAAGACACATGCGATGAGGGGAGAGAGAAGATTGGGAGTAATCCCCGTCTTCTCCATAGTTCCTCTTGATGTCGTTGCTCTGCTGGTTCAGACTTGAACTTCATTTTCCCCTTGAGATCACTTTACCGAAATCGTTGAAATGGACACCGTGAGCCAGAAGTATGGCCCAGTGACTCTGGGCATTTTTGCCATTGTCTTGACGGGGTACGCTGAACATACAATCTCCCGGATCATTGCGATTCAGTGCTAAAAGAGATCATTTCAGGGCTTGGGCAGTGGCAGCGGGCACACTCGCGATCGGACTGTTTTCTGGAGGCTTGTCCGTCTTGATCTACAGCTCACTGCTACTCGGATTGGCCCTTTCCGTCCAGGCAATGTGTCTGGCGGAGTTCTCATCCGCACACCCCCACGAGGCAGGATGTACCTTCATCGCGACGAAAGTCTGTGGTCCCAGATGGGGCCGTATGGCGGGATTCTTTGTGGGAGGTCTGCATACCGCTGGCGTGCTATGTACGCCTGCGGCCAACATCCTGATAACGACTCGGCTCGTGGCGACGCTGGGTGCCATCTGGTATCCTGGATGGGTAGCAGCTCGTTGGCAAATATTTCTCATCTTCCAGGCTTTGAGCCTTTTGACCATGGCTGCAATCAAATTCGGATTCCGTTTCATAAATTGGATAACGAACATTGCCAGCACGTCTTTCTGAATCAGCCTAGCAACGGCATTGAAGACGGACACTCTTTGGCTAACGAGTTTCTAGTCGTGTTCCTTGTCGTTACGTATTTTGTCCTCATCGGATTCTTCGCGAAAAACTCAACGGGAGCTGCCTCGGACAGGTCAGTCACGAACAGAGCCCATTCCTTGATGGCAATCAGCTGACGGGATGCATAGTTTCGTTTGGACAGAAGTCGTCAATGAAACAGGCTGGTCAAACCAGATATGCATCCTAATAGGAGTGAGTAACGTTTTGTACGTCTACGGCCCACCTCATTGGCTTCTGAACATGGTCGAAGACGCAAGAGAGCCTCGCCGCTCCATTCCTATTGCGATTGGCATCCAGCAAGCAGGGAATATTGGAATGTATGTTGTTTCGTTCACCTGGAAAGATGTTAAGTTAGCTGACACGGGTCTGGCAGTCTTTTCGGCTTCTACGTGGCAGCAGGATATGCGATCACCAATTGGGACGCCTTGCTGGCCACGACTTATCCCGCGCCAGCAGGTGCTTTGATTCAACAGGTCGTAACTAGCAAAGGAGGCAGTTTTGCGATACTTTTGTGCGTGGTATTACCCAGTTTTGCCGGGAACATGTCATACACCAGCGCCAATCTGCGTCTTGTCCATGGATTTGCCGCAACAGGGGCTCGTGAGTTTCTCTTCTTGTATTTGCGAAGCACAGCACCTGCTAACGAGCGGTTCATAGTGCCATGGCAGAAATGGCTCATGAAGATGGACAAAGACGGCGAGATCCCCGACAACTTGCTTGGCGTAACTGCATTCGTCAGTTTCCTCTGGGGATGCATATATCTAGCCAGCTCAGTCGGATTCACCATTGCCCTCTCTTCTGCGAATCTGCTATACGCTCTTGGCTATATCCCACTCTTTGTGGGATATGTCGCCACGAAAGGTCGTCACATGGGTCGGGAAGGATATTTCAAGCTGCCCAAGGTTGTTAGCCTTGCGGCTTCGACATTCACCCTTCTATATCTTTGCTTGACAATTGCCATTTACAGCATACCGCCGACCTACCCAGTGACAGCAAAGAATATGAACTTTTCTCCGGTCATTGGCGGGTCGGTTACCGTGCTGTTGATCTTGACCTGGCGGTTTTATGCAGATGCAAGGTACATCGGCTACCCTGAGCTGGTGGAAGCTGTTGTCCTCGATGATATGGAAACTAGCAAAGATGCATCTGTGGTTGATGGAAAAAGTCCAGTGGCGTGCAAAGACGAGTTGGCCTAAGATGTTGTCAATTCAGGAATAGGGCACAGGCCATTAAATTAGTTCTGCGACAGAGGAGGTGGCGGAGGCAGATTTGGACCGGGTGTCGTACACATCTTTTGTCGCTGAGTACTTCTCCTCGTACCTTCGTATCAGAGCTCGATCGATCCCAGAGCCGTATTTGCAAATCGCCCGTGACTTTAGCCATGTGTCCGCCAGGTGGCATGACAAGATCGACAACCGTCCGCGAGCGTGCACCGCCCAGCGACTAGCACACACCCCTGCTGGGCACTAGGCCAAAAGCAGTAACATAAGCACTCGAAAGTTGCTACGCCGGTCGATGGGCATCTTTCAACATCTGGCCTGCATGCTGGCGTCAGCGGCCAATCCTCAATCCTCGAACATCCCCAGTCGTGAACATCAGAGAAGTTCAGAAATGTCCGTACGCTTGTGTGAGCAGCTCAGCTTCAGATGGCTTCCAGAGCCGGCCGCATCAAACAGTGATGTTCTGGTAATGACCGTCTCGGGATACTTTGTTGATCTCAGGATCAATCGAAAAGATGGTTTACTTGAATGGGGTTTCGCTGGACAGGAACAAGTGCTTGAACGGACCACGGAGCATGGTGAGTGGCACTTCTCAAGCTCTCCTTTCTTTATCATGCTGATGAACTCCCTTTTCCAGTCAGCTGTCGTTGGACCCATGTAATAGACTCGAACGACTATCCCGGACCAGATATCGGCAACATCCCACTCGTGCTTAAAGGAGATTTCATGGAGACTGGTCGTGCGCCACATCCCGAAAGTGGTATTGAAACTTGCTTTGAGGAAAGCTGGCGGGTTGTAGAGCCGAAATTTGTGGAAAAGTTTCCTTTTGCATTCATTTTGCAAAGTCATGACGGCAAAGCATTCTTTGGGCAAGTCGGATCCATCGTGCAAGCTATGAAAGCAAGCAGAGCAGAAGCGGGCGCATTCACTGCAAGGAAACAGCGATGGGATGATGACAGTACGTCATGGAAGACAAACTTCGAGATTGGAGATGGACTGGCGGACCTGCCTAGTGTTGATGATGTTGATGCAGCCCGGTGGATATCGTCGGCAGCTGTGGGAGATCAGTTGACGGTCCTAGGAAGCACGTTCATCGTTCGCGGTCTGGTGAGTATGGCGAGTCCTCCTGTTGTCGAAGAACAAAGTACTTGATCATACCTCGCTTCGCAGCTTTGACTTTGGGCTGGACTTGTGTGTTATGTCCTGCAGGTTCCTCGCTCCACATTGCCCACTCCTTCTCTTCTAAAGCACCAAAAGCGCCGTAAATGACAACGGCCCACTCGTAGTCTGTCCGTCTTCCCACCACCTCTCAAGATCCCCGCACAACCTCCTCGTGTCCGTCAACCCCACATTCTTCAACTCGCTCAGCCTATTAAGCACAAACTCCCGATAGACTTTGTTCGTAGCTCTCATACCTCCAACAGCCAAAGGGAAAGTCAGCAGCGGAGCAACCTGGCTTGTTCTCGGAACTTCTGCGCAAGCTTCAAGGCAAAGCTGTACAGCGTCTCGGACTTCGGGGTTGGTACTTTGAAGATTTTTGAGATCTGTGAGGAACAGGGCGTAGGCACTCCAGAAGACGGCTATGTTGTACATGTCCAGGTGTTGGGCCAGGGATCTCTTGGAGGAAGAGGGAGAGGAGACCGTTGTCTTCTTTAGTATTGTTCCGCGCCTTCTGAGTCGTGCTTCGAGACCATCAACGTCGGATTCAAAGGCTCGGACGAAGGTTCCCGCGTCTGTGGGAGATTCGCAATCAACTCCAGATTGCTTTCTCTTGATGAGGTTTCCCAGAGTATACATGGTAGTCGCTATGGACGTGGACATTCCCGAGAAGATATCCAGATCCGAGAATTTCAGCGGTGGGTCATCTGAGTGTGATCCAGTCGTATTGGCCAGAGTACTGCGATCGCAGACAGGTACCTCTAACGCCACGCCAAGGTAATCTGGAGCATTCACGCAGTTCGCAAGACTGCTGAACAGCAATGAATTGTGCAAGAATCCAAGCATCTTGGCGAGGTATAGGAAGTCTTCCTCGCCGGCAAAAGTCTTGAAGAGTTCTTGGCAAATTATGGTGGCATATTCCATGTAGTAGATGAGTTTTGCAGAATCCTGAGATACGACGAAAGCCATGCAGAGGACTACTAGCATGGTTAGTTCTCCGGACTTGACTGTATGGCAAGGTGCTATATCGCCTGATCTTTGGTCGCTGTCGTGCTCTAGCCTTTGGAGGATGTGGTTTGTCTCTTCTTCAATGAAGCAGCCTGAAGATTCACCAGGCTGCTGTTCCCTCTGACGCATCTCGATCCTGTGAGTGAAGTACAAAACGGCAGTCAAGATGGCTGCGTTGCGCTCGGCCTCTGGAATAAGATACTTCAGGAAAGGATTGTCTGAATGACTACCGAATCCAGTAAGCAAAGGTACGATCTGCCTGGTGAACATGTCCCATAGGTAATATGCGTGAGATCTGCTTTGCGCGATGTCACCCTCGGGATGAGGGATTTGGTTCAATATTTGCTCCATTGTGTTGGCCATCTGGTCAGATGCTGAAGGCCTTGTGAAACCTGTGGGAGCTGTGGCTTGCTCGATTCCTCTTCCATCAGTGTAACAGTCTTCTACAGTTTGGGGGAAGGTCAGAATGTCGGGAGTAGCATCTGTATGTAAAGCATGCCAGGTGAGATCAAAGCCTGGGAACAAGTCTTCCAAGCTGAGAGGTTCGTGGTTATACTGCTCATGGATTCGGGCAGCCGCCGCATAGTCATTTTCCGAGGTATTTCCAAATTGAGCAGCGAGCTGGTTCGTTGCGGGTAGAATCGAGTCATCACCAGCAGATATGGATGATTGATGTACGACTTCTGGGGGAGATATGACCACCGGGTTCCCGCTGAGATGTGAATGCTCAACCGCGGGCACTCCGATTGTCCGCCCTGGTGTTATGCTCGTGGGACTTGGCATGTGCTGATCCTTATTGAGATGACATGAGATTGTCTGATGACTCTCATCACATGGCGGTGCCCTCGACATCCGTGAACTAGCATTAACGGTGCCGCGTACAGTCGTAACTTTCCACGCAGCCTGCGCAGAAGGCTCGCAGTGAAGCTGCTTCTTCTGGCATCGTGAGCACTTTGGTATGTCAAGATCACACTGCGCAAAGCGAGGCTTCAGCGATCGATCCGGGAGAGGTGGAGTAATGTGAGATGAAGTAGTGTCAGGTAGCTTACCTTTCGTTTTGCTGACTGACAAGACTGGCACGGTGTTCGATTTCTGACCAGTATAGGTCCAGGCCGTTTGCGCTTACTGCTGACCGTACTGCCGCAGATCGGAGTCGAGGCAGCAGACATTGAGGCGAATACTGAGGTGAAATCCTAAGCCTGCCCTGTGCGATGGCTGAACAGGATCGGATTGCCCTTTTACACTTCCATCTCATCAACGTACGATGCGAACGTAGGCTTTTGTTGTTGATGAGATGAACGCGGTGGGAAGTCTCTGCAGGCGGATGCGTTCTCGGGCGAGGTGAGGTGGGAGGTGCAGGGGTCGATCCATGTCACCGCCTGAATGCTTGGCGCCACACGCAAATCCTACCTCTCTCCTATGAATTTGTCCTGAGGAGGTTAAAACACACGCTCTCTTCATTTCGCTGGACCTAGGCCTAAGTCTCTCAATTAATGCCATACTGACACAGCTGGTATACTCGTCATCACTCATGAACCTCCAGTTCTCGAGTTAAAGTCCTCTTCACCTCCTCCAGGAAAGCGACAGGAACCCCTGGAGGATAGAATGCCTCGTTGTACACCAGATTCATACTGAGCTTACCCCTGAAAGTCCAAACAAAGCAGACCATCTGGCGCGTCAACACCTCGACGCCTACACTAACGCTGGTCACTTCAAACGCGCCCTGGACTGGCGTAATAACGTTATCGACGATTCCAACGCTGCTAATGTCCACGTCGCTTGGAGCTGGTGCATCTGGTGGCGTACTTTTGATCATGTCGATCACGTTGAGTGCGTACTGCCTATGTGCTTCGAGAAACTCGACCGACAGACCCTGTCGATAGAGGCTGTTGATCTGCTCGGCGTTCTCTTGGAAGGAATGGCCTGCTGGGATGGAGTGCATGTATCCCGAGGTGTACAGAGCAGCCGCATATGCTGGACCGTGGAACTTCTCTGGCAAATATGGTCGTAGGGCAGCACGGATTGTACTCGTATAATGCTTGGACTTTCCGTCTGCTGGAGCGAAGGCCCAATTTGTACTCGCTATAGCGGCGTGTACGGCAGAAGTGACACTTATCTTGCGTGCTTTGCAGGCTTTGACTATGGCGTCGGAAGTCGTTTCGGGGAAGTTCGATCTGGCGGTTCGAGTTCCAGCTGGGACCGTCTCCTTGGCTGCTGGGCAATCAACCCCAACAGCTCCGGCTGCTCCGTGGAAGGTCTTGACCCATTTTTCTGCCTCTGCAGTAATTTTATCATTGGCTTCAAGTGCTATACCGGCAGCTTCCTCGATACTTGGAGCGAGGCGTGAACCTTCTTGTCCCCAAGCGAGGCTCGCTGGGTCTTTCACATCCTCCGACGCAGCAAGCTTCATGTAATCGTTCAGAAGATGGAGCACGCCGATGCCGTCAGAACGCCAGTGACTTGTGTGCAGAAGCACGTCGCCCGTCTTCAGAAAGAGATGGAGGACCACGAAAGGAGTGGGCTTCATCCCCGCAGCGATGTCTTCACGGGTCGTGTTGTCATCGTGAACAACGAATGTTTCTGCTGCCCAGTTGTCCAAAGCTTCTGAGTCCGGAACAGTATAATCGATGACGGTCTCACTGGCAACCGCTGCGATGCTTGGATGGACGAATCTAAAAGCCTTCCAAGCCCTCTCGAAATTCTTGACGTGATGTTCTGTTGGTCTGGGCGCGATTGTTGCATCGGCATTGATTGCCCAGTGCTCATGTCCTAATGCATGTCCTGGATCCCCGATCTTCTTTATAAAGGTTTCATTCTCGCCAATTGGGCGTTGGAAATGGCCAGGGGAGATCTCAGTCCAGGACATCTCTGCGGGATGATATTGATCAGTGAGAGGAAGAGAAACGATTTGTTAAAAGGGATGGCGAGGCAAGCGAGTTTGAGATGAGTACAGTTCCGTAGTGAGGTCCGGATGGGTCTGATGCTTTATATGTATGTATGTCCTAGGCTCCTACCGGAGCGATGTCTGGTCAGTGGTGACGGGCTTGCTTTAAGGGCCATGAAGATCTGCGTCCGTCAATCCTCCGCTGATCTTAGTGATCTGCGTGGTATGTGGGGTGTGACAGCATGCTTGAACTCAATGCATCCTTCGAGACCTTGCGGGATTTTGAGGCACAGCTCTGTACAAAGCGTACACTTTCTGAGCTGCGATTGGGAAGATTGAAGACCATCAGTCTTGACAGCACTGCTATATCAACAATATGGAGATCGATGGTGTCGTTCTTGTCGTCGGTGCTGGTGAGCAACGACATCACTCCTTGATTGGGCAACAATGTTCTGACAAGCATCTCCAGGCGGCATCGGTCGTGCAATCGCGTCCACTCTGGCAGTCAATGGAGCAAAGGCTCTCATCTGCGCAGATATCAACTTAGCAGCGGCAAAAGAGGCTATCGAAGCAGCACGACAGGAAGTCTCGACGAGAACACCTGCCATCGAAACACTAGCACTCAGCGTCGATGTAACCAACGAAGACAGTGTCCAGCAGTTGGTAGATGGCGTAAGAAGCCGGTTTCACCGAATCGACTATTTTGTTAACAGTTCTGGGGTAAGCTTTATCCCGCTCTGCCTCCTTCTCTGGCCGCAGTTCAGTTTTGCGAAAATCAGCGGGAGGAAAAGGAGACAGAATCCGCTGAAGACATACTCTGGCTGACTGTTGCAATACCAGTTCGGTGCCATCGGCCAAACGCCGCTCAGCTCATATTCACTTGCCGAATATCGAAAACTGGATGAAATGCACAACATTGGAACCTTTCTATTGCTCCGCGCTGTACTGTCATGTATGCTAGAGCAAGAGCCTCGAACGATCCCTCTACCAGGCCGCAAAGCATCTTCTTCCTCTGCTCGATCATCGACCCGCGGCACGATTGTGATTCTCGCATCGGCGGCATCTCTGGGCGGATTTCAAGGAGTGGGTCCATACATTTCAGCAAAACACGCTGTGATTGGATTGGTTCGGACTGCAGGTAAGGTTATTTTCCGTATTATTCGGACGCAGACTGACATATTTTTTGTAGCTCTGGAGAACGGTCCGCATGGTATTCGTATCAATGCAGTCTCACCATCGTATGTGTCAGGGCCAATGATGAACAAGTACCTCGACGAAGCGCCCGCTGTTAAAGAAGGCATAATGAGTGATTTGCCGTTGGGTCGCTTGGTCGATCCCGAAGAAGTCGCGGATGCCATTGCATTTCTGTGCTCTGGTCTCTCGAGCTATATCAATGGTCATAATCTGGTAGTCGACGGAGGTGCTTCAGTTGCATTAGCCAAAGGGCAGTACAGCGTCTGATGCATCGTGTTGAGGGGTCTGGTATGATCGATCGTTGTCTCCCCGGTTAGGTGTTTCTCGCCATAGGAGTATCTGCCAAAGAATACGGAAAGACCTTAGAAACGCATGAACCCGAGGAAGTTTAGCCAAGATAGACGCAAGCCCAAATTTCTCACATTCACTTACGACCACTTCCCGATTGGGATGTCACATCGAAACCTTCCAAGAATCGCAAGATTACAACCCGCAAGCAAGATGGGTCTCAAGAACTTGAGTTCACCAGTAGTTTAAAGTGAAGTGCTTTTTTTTGTGGTCGTAAATTTAAGGTTATTTGAAGATTTCGCGGACTCATGTTGAATCCGTGTCGCGTCCGAGGATGGCTCGTTATTCATGTGTCTGTGGTCGAATGTGCTCAATGAGCACGCAAGATGTACTATATACACAGTCTCGGGAAGCTCCGACCCAGTAACTTGTAAGGAGACATGGCAACATGAGTTGCTAGCCTTTCGAAAGGACTGGAATCGTCCTTGTCATTACAATACACAACCTCGGCGGCTGAGCTATTCTTTCACGCTCAAAAGGACTGGCAGCGGCATATCAATGTGGCATTCTTGATCCGCGTGTCATTCTAATCGGGCCTGATTGATTTCACTGAAAGACACTCGATAGAAGTGTCAATATCCATGTCAGGGCTGTCGCTATGAGGATTCTCCAACGAGAACGTCTTTCTTACACTCAAGTTAACCGTCTTAAGAACGCTCTCTCGATGGAGACGATGACCTTCAAGGCACTAGAAGTCTCTAGGCTAGGACGGTCGCTGGCCAAACGGCAGAGATGCCCAAGCAACAGAGTGCTCGGATCGCCATATCCGCATGTCCAACAGCTCTGATCCATGGTGAGGCCTTCTTATCTTCCAATTCGGCGATAGAATGGTGTCGGTTTTATGCCACGCTGTTTCAGGAACTCTGCTAACTTCACATGTCCTGTCTCTTTCGCCTGATCATATGCATTTCGCTTATCGTTGTCGACGTCGTGAATCGGGGTACCAAGGTCCAACAGAGCTTCCACAGCACTCTGCCTGCCCCAATATGCAGCATTCAGCAACGGAGTATCGCCTAGGTGGTTTCGGGCAGTCATCTGTGCACCATGGCTAACAAGTAATCTCACCATGTCCCCATCAACGGCGTAGTGCAGGGCAGTATGTCCCGCATTGTTCTTGTGAGCTACATCAGCACCTCTTCTTATCAGGAGCTCACCGCAGTGTTTGTGACCTTCATGAGCTGCGAAACCTAAAGGCGAATCACCTCCGTTGCCTGCACTGTCCACGGGCGCATCATTGTCAAGTAGTAGCTGGAGACATTCTAAACGACCATTCCAAGCCGCGATCTGTAAGGGTGAGTTGCCCCTGCTATCGCATATGCTTATCGAGGCACCGTGTGCAAGCAATATCTCCATGCACTTCGTATGGCCGCTGCGAGCCGCAAGATTGACAGCAGTAGAATGAGGCGAATGTCCACACTTTGCGTCAACGATCGCGCCACTTTCGATCAGAGACTTCAGCACCTCATCGTGACCCCAAGAAGCTGCATTGTGGATTGGGGAACGTACCCAGTCGGCTTTCTCGAAGTCGCTAGGAAGCTTGCTCCACTTCTTGCGGTCTTCCGGAAATGGCTCTATGGAACCTGCAGACAACGAGTTCACATCTGCTCCGGCTGATAACAGTGTAGTAACAAGATCCAATCGTCCCCAACGTGTAGCTGTAGAAAGCGGGGTCCCTAGATAATGATAATGATACGGTGTGTCGGATGAAATTGAGACGTGCATGGCCCGAAATATATCGACATCAGCTCCAGTCTCCAGCAGCAGGATCGCCATTTCAAGATTGTTCGAAAAGCATGCGGCATGCAGCGCCGAGCCAGCTTTTCCACTAGCAGCGTCGGGATGAGCGCCTTGTTCAAGCAGATATCGAGCCATGCTCGGCTTCCTCCCCCGAACGGCCAGGCTTAGCGGCGTGCCATGCTCCTCACTTTCGGGGTCGATATCACAACGAGCTTCAACCAATGCTCGGGCTATATTCTCGTGTCCTTTTTCCACAGCCCAGTGCAGTGCAGTTCGGCCTTCATCATCCGTGAAGTTGATTTGTACATCGAAACTCAGATAACGCTCGATGCGTTTGAAGGACCCTTTCTGAGCAGCGTCGATCAGTCCTAGTTCGTAAGACCCGTTCCCGGGCGGCTTTGGCTTGTTCAGATGTTGACCGTAATTGTAGTAGATGTTGCCATTAACGTTGCCGTTGTGCTGCTGGGAATGATTGCCCACTGTCTGCCCTCGCCAGTCGAAGTTGTTGGCCATGTTAGGTGACCTGAATTCGGACCACAGTCCCGCGCTTCGCTCCAGTCCAGATGTATGCTCTAGTAGTGTTCAATGTGTGAGAGGTGAAGCGACAGAGCAAGGCAAGGAGGAGCAGATGTAGTCGCCAGCCTTGTGGCGGTGTCACATGAGACGAGGTCTCAAGGGACTCAGCCACAAACTTGGCGAATGCAACATTATTGTAGAAAAAGTCTTGCTTTGATGCATCTGTGAGTCGAATGTGCTTGTGGTGGGAAAGACGGTGTATTGTACATCAGCAGCTTTGCGAGATTTGAGAAGGAAAGCCACCTGGGGAAAAACATGGCGGGCGAATTGATGGACAACATTGATGTGCATGCTCCTTATCAAGTTCAGGTTATCTGGTCGGATGGTGCATGAAGGCACTGTAGCAGCGACATTGAACAATAAATTGGCGACAGTGAGACGAGAGGCGCAGATGCGGAAGTGAAAGAATGTATTGAAGACTGTACAACGTAGTATATGTATTCGAGGGACAGAGGACACAGGGAACATAGAAGAAAAACCTATTCCTTAAGTCAGCAGCTGCAATCTCCAAAACTTGATGAATGCAATGCGACGACGAGAGGGCTTCCTCATTTGAAAGATGAAAAGTCTGATACATTGTGTGCTTCAAGGACCGAAGTCTCAGGTTTAGCATGGAATGTTTTGTTGAATCATTGAAGTTGTGGTAGTGCCGTGAGGGAGGTGGTGAAGACTTACCGAAGAATTGAAGAAGAGACGGCGGAATAAGGCATGTCCATTGGGCGCCATGAGTACTTACCTGTGGTATCAGAGTCAGCGAAGAGACTTGACCGGCAGTGATGAGCAAGGAGGTGAGAGGAGGCACGGGGATCTTCTGTCAGGTAATCGAACCATTGTGTCAACTCATAGTGAAAAATCGGTGATTGATTAAGACATATCATGTTTTTGTCATCAGGAAAACCTTGCCCGTGCTGTCTTGTGCGAGAGTGTCCTTGTCTTGTCCTTACCTTTAATGTTTCTGGAGAGAAGCCAGCAAGCAGACGAGCTTCTCTCCTCACCCCATCACCCATTGCCGGCCATCCACCTTCAGCGCACCGTTCGTCGTATGAAGCAGCAAGCAGCCTATTTATCCCAAGTCAGCGGACTAGTCATCAAGGAGATGATTATGTGTGAGGGGGTGTAGTGGGAGTCTCGATCAGTCGGTGCTTTGGCGGCACGGTCAATCACCACAGAAACCCTCAAGAGGCTCGTTGGTATGATAGGGGCGACAACGGATCATCATATAAGACGGGAGGGGAAGGGTGAGGGAGGAGAGGGAGTGGTGACATACCGGTGGTGGCCAAGGCGATGTTGTGGTTGGTGATGTTGATGGAAGTTGACGGAGCTGTGAAGTTTCGGATTGAGGTAGCAAAAATTCGAAGCTTGGGCCTCTTTTCGTCGCTGACTGTCCGGTAGCTGCCGGCACTAAGGTACTGCCAGTGACATTGATAATAAGATCGCGACTTCAACTTGAATGAAGCCATTTGACTCCAGAATAACAGCTGCTTCCACGTCCTTCTTCTCGTCAACACCGCTCTCCAAACTGTTGCAGACGTCATCTCGTCCCAGCGCTGTACTCCGCCCCCAAAGACATCCATAGCAACACCGCCAATATGTCGGACAAGGAATTCGGCGGCAACGACGACCTCTCCCTCCCCAAAGCGACGGTCCAAAAGATCATCAACGAAGTCCTCTCGACAAACCCCTCCCTCCTCAATGCTGACGGCACGCCCGGCGGTATGACATTCGCGAAAGAAACGCGCGACGTTCTCATCGACTGCTGTGTAGAGTTCATCACCATGCTCTCTTCCGAAGCCAACGAAATCGCCGAAAAAGACGCCAAAAAGACCATTGCCTGCGAACACGTCACCAACGCATTGAAGGAACTGGGTTTCGAGGAGTATGTGCCGGAGTTGAAGAAGCAGGCGGACAGCTTCAAAAATGCGGCGGCGCATCGGGAGAAGAAGCAGACAAAGATTGAGCAGAGTGGCATGACTAGCGAGGAACTGATCAGAGCTCAGGAGGAATTGTTCAAGAGTGCGGGCGACAAGTACAATGCGAGTGCTGAGGCCTAGGGGGCTATTGGTAGTGAGGGACAGGGACATGAGGAATATCTGCATAATGAAAACGAGCATCCTCAGGATGCACCCCGCGAAAACGAAAACGACGGCACAGAGTCCACCAACACCACCAAACCATCATCATCGGCACCGGAGAAGAAGAAAAGCAGTGTTACACGCACACGCGCGGGAAGATATGCAAATGGCAGACCCAAATATGTCATACGCATTCTCGACGACGAACGCAAGCAGAAGAAGGTTGTAAGACCTTGTGATCAGTGCAGATCTGACAAGGTCCCATGGCGATGCGATAAAGTTAGGCCACGGTGCGGTCGGTGTCACGCGTTCAACCGAGAATGCACTTATGAGTACCAACCACCGACGCGGGCTAATGGAGCCACTGGAGGAGCGGTGGTTGTTGCGGAGACTTCTTGGACGGCTATCAATCATGAAGGAGAATATAGCGCCTCTGTCGTTGATCAAGGAGGAAGATCTGTTGCTCCTGTGGCTAGAGTGGAGGAAGCTGTAGCCGAGGAGGGGGATGTGGAGGATCGGGAGGGTGAGCCTGAGGAGGAGGAAAAAGCTGAGCCCAAGGAAAATGAGGAGGAGGAGTAGAAACATGGCATTCCTCGACTATGGATAACCAATCCATTAGGGATTCTTAGCGGAGAGATGTATTTTGGTTTTGGCTATCCACTTCGTGACCTGTCATCTGCTAATTTGCAGGTCTTTGACGGTATAAGAGAGGATGATCGGTCTCGGTTTGAGAGAGTATCGTCGTGCTAATGATCTACCAGATTGCAGGAAGATGACTCTGGCGCTGTTTAGGACCCATCGATGGCCCATGACTCGCACCTCTCCGCCGTCTGACGAGCATATCAATGGTATCCGATGGCTGAAAAGAAGACCACCCATCGCGGCAGAAAGCGGCGACAGAGCCGAGCATGTCCGGAAGACGCGGATGGACATTCGACGACTCAACATGGCAGGCGCTATCTGCTCGCAATAGGACGACGACTTCCAAGCGGCGGTAGACGAGTGCGCTTCTCGACCCAGCAGAGACTCACATACCCTCCCCTCCCATTGACTACTCTTGGCCTTTCGCATGCGCTTCTATGCTGTCTTCCAAGACCTTGCGCTCGACGGATAACGCTCCTAGTCGCTCAGTGGGAAGATGCTGAGATCAAGCTTTTTTCCTTGTACAACTTTGAGAAGTATGGCGGTCTTGGGAGGAGCGCCCGGGAAAGCCGGGAGGCATTTTCTATGGTAAGTTCTCAGAAAGATGGCAGGTGAATTCTCGACAAACCTAAAGAGCGCCCTTCCCCAGTACTTCTACTCTCTCTCCCTACTTCCTCGCTCGTCTGACTCCAGCATCAACATCACCAACATTGAGACATTCACGGACCAAAAAATTGCACGCTCACGCTCAAAGCTATCGCTACCACCACAATGCCGGCACAGGATGAGCATGCGAGTTATGAGTATAGTGAGGATGAGCAGGTTATCGATACTGATGATGAGCCTACTTATGCTGGTGCTGTAAAGATTGATCCTAAGTTGAAGGACAAGCAGCGGAAGAAGCTCGGTCAAGAGAAGAAGGAGAAGAAGGCTGGTCGCCCGGTCACGACGCGGCTCGCGAGGCTTGCACGTTCTATCGGAGCGACTGATGCATTGAAGGTGATCGAACAAATGAGTGGTCGTCGCCCAGATGGGTTGAGCAATGCCGAGAGAGTCCTGCAGGGGAAGAGGCCATTGGGGAGACCTAAGAAGGCCTGTCAGGCTGAGCTCGATGTCGCGAAGAACGATTCTCAGAATGCTTACGGCACCATGACTTCCTCCCAGGCTACAGAGAAGAGCACAGCTCCCTTGCCAACGGATTCTCGGAATGTTCAAGGCACCACGACGTCCTCTCAGGTTGCAGAGAAGAGCACAGCTACCTTGCCGACGCCAACACCCTCGCCTCCGCATGCTGACAAGAACAAAGAAATCCCTGCCCACTTAGCAGAACTGGGCAAGACTGGTCTGGAGAGGAATCTGAAGAGAGCAGAGAGTGGTCGCAAGAAGAGAGGACGTCCTGCCGGCGTTAAAAACAGGCCGAAGCCAGTCCTCGATGGCGCGAAGTCCGAATCTGCCAAGGCGGAAAGTTCTGGATCTGATGATCTCGGAGCTACGACGAGAAAAGACGAGGGCTATCATACTCACTCCCCCGAAAAGGACGGTACTAAGTCTACCTCCTCCGGAGAAGACATGGAGGGTGCTGAGGCTAAGGAAGCTGTCTCCACGGCTGTTAGATGTGCTGGAGGTCCCTCGCATGAGGGCGCTGATGCCAAGGAGACTACCAATATTCGATGTGCTGGACCACCTGCTAATGAGAGCATTGAAGCCAAGGACGCCGACACTACCAATGTTGAATGTGCTGGAGGTCCTTCTCGTGAGGCTGAGATGGGCACTACCGAGAATAAAGAGAAGGGAGCGCATGGCGATAGCTACATGGCGCCTCAGAAGGAGCAAAACTGTGCACAGCAATAGGCCGCACAATACCTTCGTAAACTACAATCGTTCCAACGAAGCGACGCGACTGACGCGAATGTGAGGCTTGGATAATCGTTTACACGGCATTGGACCTTCATAGCTAGAACTACGTCACTGGCCCGAGGGCCACATGTATAACTGCGAGATCTCACCTCATCCTCTACAAACAATCAACGAAGAAAAGTTATCCAATCCCAAGAGACCCACTCTGCTCCCCAAACCTCATAACAGAATCCGATACCACAGTCAGGTTCCCATCCCGTATTCCTTCATTCACCACCGCAGCAGCTCCCCTCATAGCTCGAAAATGACCAAATCAGCCTCCTTCGACGTGCTAGGAACCTGCTTCTCCTTCGACGGCGCCATCAAAACCATCCAATCTCGTCTCGGTCCAAAACTAGCACAACACTCCATCGATCCCAAAACCCTCACTTTCAGCTGGTTTTTCGCGGCTCAGAGGGACTTCACCTACACTTCCATGGTAGGATCCTACACTCCCATCGCCTCTATCCTCAAACATACTTTCCGCCGTGCGTGCGCGGTCTCTGATCTTCCTCTCGAAGCTGTGAGCGACGAGGATGTGGAGGCTGTGATGGAAGCTGTGAAGAAATTGGAGCCGAGGGAAGGGTTGAAGGCGTGTTTTGATGGACTGAGAGAGAGTGGGTGGGATGTTTATGGTGTTACTAATGGGGGCAAGGAAACGAGTCTGAAGTATTATGAATTGGCGGGTATTGAGTTGGATGGTGAGCATTTGCTTTCTTGCGATGAGCTCAAGATTGCGAAGCCGGATCCGAGGGTATATGAGAATACGCATCGGCATCTTACTTCCCGTGGATTGGGGAAAGAGGGCGATGGAGAGAGATGGTTTGTGGCTGCTCATGCGTGGGATTTGATTGCGGCTAGGAAGGCGGGGTTTAGGACTGCGTTTCTGACTTTTGAGGAGCATGATAGTTGCAAAGAGGTTTTTGGGGAGTTTGATGTTTATGCTGATTCGATGGGCGAGTTGTTGGAGAAGTTGAAGAAGGCCTAATGAAATAATTACACTGGTACTGCATGGACCGACCAAGTCAATCCCGCTGATTTGAGGTCAAAGTTGTAGAGCCTGTCTCTCCCGACTCAAGATGGCGCGTTGACGCGCAGCGCGCCTCGTGATAACAAGCGCAGCCGAAAGACCAATTCGTCATGCTTTGCAGTCTATGTCTACACTGTGCAAATCTTACACATCGGGGCCATTATGTGGTCTGTACGTATCGCTTGCCACCTATCCTGATGGTGTGGCAGAGACTGTCGTACGCTCTGTGTTAGTCTGGATTGCCCCGTAATCCGGAGTTTCTGTGTCTGCTTCTTCAACAATCAACACTGGCGTCGCCAAAATCACTCAGCGGATCAAAACAACACGATCAGTGCCCAGCGAATGGGCTCTGTGCCTCTGATGAAAGCGATGAGCCAAAAAGGAAGTATCCGAGGACAAAGACTGCAAAGATGGCTCCACCGACCAGAGCCTTGGCCTTGGTAGGGTTCTCGTGGCGCATGTTGCCAAGCGCAACTTGCGCATCCCGTACTCCGTTTTTGACACCGTCTGCTCCGAGCTTGTACCAGACGAGACCACCAAGAGCGATGGAGTAACCGAAGAATTGCAGACCAGAGACTGGGTCCTGGAAGATCACCATAGAAGCCACGACAAGCAGGATGTCCTTCAAGACTCCGGAAAGTGTGAGAACAACAGCGGAGGTCTTGCCGATCTAGACATATTGTTAGCGGTAGGTCATGTAGTCTCTGAGAAGTTTCATACCAAAAAGACCACGGAGACGTTCAGCATGAAAGCGACTGCTGCGTTTGCGATCAAGACGAAGACGCCGACACGGTAGATGTCATCCATGCCCATCTTGGGAAGCTCAAGGAAGAGAGTGAAGAATCCGTTGATCGCCGCGCAAGCAGGTGCATAGTAGTAGAGTGAGACGAGCGGGTCCATCTTGAACTCTGGCGAGCTCAGGATACGTTGAACCATGACAAGACGGACGGCCTCAAAGAAAATTCCAGCCAGCTGGATGAGGAAGCCGAACATGACAAACTTGATCTCTCCGAAGGAGGCGATGATGACACCGACGACAATTGCGGAGACGTTGACCAGCTTCTTCATGTCTGGAGGGCTGATGGCGAAGGCCCATGTTGCTAGGAGAGTGACGACCGCATTCAAGGCCTGGACATGTTAGCGCTAGTACGAATACATGTGGGGATGTAAGTTCACCTTTAGCATCTGGATGAAGGAAACGCTCAAGTACAGGTATGCCACGTTGCCGCAGATCAAACTGAAACTGAAGAACAGGCCGATAGGAACAATCGCGCGCATGTACAGCTGCGGGTTCATGGGGACTTTGTGTCTCGAATCCAGGACAGTTGTGAACTTGGCAAGACCTTGTGTCACCACAGCCGCGAACAGCATATGCCATGTCGTCAAGAATAGAGGAAATTCTACACAGCATGTCAGTCAATCATCCTAAGCAGCTTTTTGAACATGCAGTCTTACTAAACTCTGCAGTGTGCAGCACCCATTTGTTGAAGATGATAACAGAAGAAGAAAGACCGATCCAAAGCCTACAAGCAATAATTAGCAAGACTCTCGTTTGTCCACGCCGGGATGCACCCACGCGATGTAGAAAGCCGGGTGCAGTTCCTTTGCCGGTGCCTTGGCGACTGGCGGAGGAGCCTCGCCACCCTCAAGCTTACGCTCATTCTCCGCCGACGGGCGCGTATCGTCTTTTGACTCCATCGTGATGAGATTGGCAATATGGAAAGAACAAAAAAAGAAGGTAGTGGTGGATGAGGAGGGCGGAGTTTCACAGCGGCGGCGGAAAAAGAGAAAGGAGCACGCGAAAGTTGCTAGCCCATGTGGCGTTCGGGACGAGGCGAGGAAACGATTCGTTGAGAGTGACTCGCAGGACGCGCACACGCGTTTCCGCCAGATTTCATCTGTGACCCTGAAACTAAGCAGTGATCTGAAACGCACTCTGAGATTAAGCATGACGTTAAATGGTGCATCTTTCGTGTTTCATACCAATGAGATGGCAGATATATTGATTGCAGCGTTCGACACTTCTCCTCCTGCTCGACCGCTACCACGATGTCCTTGTAGCAACAGACGTCATGGCAGCTATCTGTCACTCCCGCGACGTGGTGTAAATGATGTCAAATGCTGATGAATTAGATACAATATGGCCATCGGCCCGGTCTCACAACATTGCTGTGCACTCCGTCCTCCAAATAGCGGAGAACGTGCTCCTTTCCCTCCCGTAACATGACCATATCTCAGGACCTTCTGTCAAACATAGTCGGCACAAACAGTTGAACCGTGAAGATCCATGACGTCGGCGATTGTGACGTTCGGCATGATATCGCATACCCAGAGCACATGGTTCATGGTCACCATAGGGCCATTATCGCCAGAGTACTGTGTGAACTCCGGACCGGGAGGAGCCCAATTGTTCCCTCGATTGAATTCAGCCGAAGGCGTATTGGCACCACTAACATCTGCAAGACGAGCAATGTTGCCTTGCTGCCAGTTCCAGAATAGTCTGTCGAGATTGGTATCTAGACTTGTCAGTATCATACCGCTTTATTTTGATAGTGGTGAACTCACGGTGTAAGAAAAAGATAGGATCTCCAGGAGCTGTCAAGGCATTCGCCATCTGGCATCATGTCAGTACACCCTTTCCCCGACTGTCGTGTTTCAACTCACTCACAACTCCACCTGTTCCATCATGTGCCGATGCATGTACAAAGTTCTCATAACAACCATGTGCCTGCTCGAAAGTTGGACTTGCGAGGCACTCGTCGATGAATCTTTGGCTTGAACCTCTGTATGTTTCCACATTGATGGATCGAGTTAAACAGTATGGGTCACCAACTAGCCCTTCTTGGTTGAAATGCAGAGTGAGGTTACGAAATGGTCCATCTTGAATGCAGCCATTCCCGCCTGCTCCATTGCCTCCAACTCCAAATTGTGCGTCCCAGACTGATGATCGAAGGATGTTCTCCGCGTCCAATGAAATCTGCCAGTATCTGAGCACTGGGTTAGTAAACCTTTAGCATTTCGGGATTGTCAAGTCTCACGGGACTCCACCTTGCCAGTCACAATGACGGTTCATCAGCCGCTCATATGTAGTGACATAGTACCGATGCCAGAGCAGAAATTGACTCTAGCAGCATCTGTCAGCCATGACCTTTGCTTCTTATATCTCTGCTTACTTGCCACACCATGTATCCAATTCATGTTTCTTATATGGGCGTATTGCAGCTCTTCCCAAACGCTTTGGGCTCCAGGGATGCCGTATTGGGGAGGGGTGTTCATCAAGCATTGGTCTGCTCTTAGGTATCGGGCTTTATCGGCATTGCTTAGGGATTGCCTAGATGGAGCTTATTAGGGACGTTGGCATGATGATGAGACATGAGTACGATACCATGCTCTCCTTTGCACTGGCGCTGCGCAGTACTGGCCAGCTACAAGCTGGATCGCCAGAGCTAGCGCGAACGCCCAAAATGAATGTGACATGTTGGAGGGTATGCAAATGGGCCGTTTGATGCTCACGCATGTGATGATGGTGGAAACATAACTTCTTCAGGAGGTGAAGATGTTTGTTGAAGAAAAAAAGAAAGCCTACCCGTGAGCGTGGAACCGGTCTTGTTGGCCGAACATTCCAAAGTTGAAGGTGGTGGGTCTATGGTAGTGACGCTTCCATTGATGACAAGGTCGTTCTGTTTGGATAAATAATGTCCAAAAGAGGAAATATGTGGAGCTCGTCCGACATCTGGAATTTAGGTTTGTGGGATCCAGGTTGACGACGAAGGCAAAGTTTACCTGGCATCGTAGTTTATATACATATAGACAGAACAATCCTGTTTGTCATTAGTCTCTTCCAAACAGACTGCTGTATCTGCCGTCAATCCAATGATTACTGACGACCGTGCTTGCATTCAGGTCGTGAATGCTTGGCGAGGTAATTTGATCCAGAACCCGGAGGTGGTCACAGCACCAAACGCTGCTCAAGATTGTGTTCGAGTGTTTAAGACGACGTAGATTTTGGATACCGTGGACTCCGGTATGTGGTTGGGTTTCGGTCGAAGCGAGATGCACCGGTCTTCTGAGCTCAAACAAAGTTGTTCCTGCACGCTCCCAAGCAGGAGTTCCAGCATGCTGAAGCATGAAGATTGCAAAATTTCTCTCATCATGTATGCACTCGATGTGTGGTGGTCTTGAGCAGCGCTTTGCGGGCTGCGCCGCGAGGATGGGAGCTGAGAGCATACAATATCCTGCTGACCTATGCTCGATGCTGACTACGAAGTCCACTACTTCGTCACTCACGCCAACCAGAAATTGTATATGATCTCATGGGCCAAGGCGCCGTTTCGAATCAAGACCAAGGAAACTGATAGTCTGAGTGGCGGAGCTGCGTCGTGAACTGAGCGGCGAAGCGGGTGTTGATGACTCAATCTCATCAGTCTGCGTGCCAGCCGTCAAAGACAGCGATGGCACCGACGCTAGTCCGGCAAAAGAAGTTTCTGACGGGGATCTTATGGGCGAGCATAGCGTTGTCGCAAGTGATAGAGGGGACGCAAATGGCAAATCTGTGTCAATCGTCTGTGTCGAAGTGTCTTTTGGAGTCGACATTATGATCTTCTCGACACTTGGGGAGAACATTCTCGGTGATAACGGGAGCGGCGCGTCAAAATCGTCGATCTGGGTACCAGCGCTCCGGGATTCTCTTCTCGGCGATGCTGTAGGCTTTATCATGTTCTCCATCGCCAGCGAATCTGGCGATGCCATAAGCGGCGAAGGCAAAATACCGGAGTCCTCAGTATGTGTGGAGGTTGTTCGGGAGAGAACCATCGGTGACAACAAGATTGCGTCGCCTACTGGAGAACTTGTACCCGATGCCAAAGAAGACTCTGTCTGCCCATCTGTTTGCGTTGACATTGACCGCGATCTCATGGATGGGCTGACGGACCCGTCAATGTTTCTACTCGCCGGTGAACTCCCATGTGAAAGTATTGGTGACAAATTGTGAGGCTCAAAAAAGTCCGTCTGCGAGGAAGTGGATACCATCATCGGCGGGGAATCCGCTGTTACAGGTGGGGAGTCCGCTTCTGTAACAGCATTGTCATCCAACTTGGATCCTGGGGTTGTAGGTGAATACAAGGGAGATATGTACTCTCCTGACAGGTATCGTGAGGTTCTCCGAGAGTCTGCTTCCGTGATTGCTCGAAGGACGTTCGGTCTGATGCCGTGGCCACTGTGAAAGTGTGGGATTTTAGGTTGAGGTATGTCCGTGACCGTGACTTCGTGCAAGATATTTTCCTCGTCGCGGTATGTCAGTCTGGCCTCTGCAGGCTGAACGGGCGGATCGTGAGTAATCTCAACCTTTTTCGGCCGTCCACCTATGTTGGAGTTGTACAAAAGCGCTGCCATATTAGCTGCTTGGTTCTTGAATTGGCGAGATCGTGGACGTCCGGCTTCGAGTGACACGCCAGCATCTGCATTTTCCTCGCTGGGGTTGTTGAATTGGCCGAGATCATCGTTCGAAGAAGTCTCTCCGGTGTGTTGGGCTGTGTCCTCCATCGCCCGGTGCGGATCCTCTCTGGTGGCTTCGTCACGGATCTGAAATCCGTCGTGCTCTTTCTCGGCACCAAAGAGGTCATCATGGATTCGTGCGGTAACTGCCTCGGCGGAATCGCGATCGACGGTGTAAAAGTTATTGCCTCGTCGCAGAAGCTGCTTCTGCGTGGTAGCAGAACCATGCACAATAGGGTCGTCGTCTGAGGAATTGTAGAACTCAGAGCCTACACACCGCTGAAGCAGCCCGATGACCGAAGGTATGCATGCACACATCAGGGAAAGGCCGGCCTCAA
The DNA here is from genome assembly GCA_002116395.1 of Ramularia endophylla. NCBI lineage: Eukaryota > Fungi > Ascomycota > Dothideomycetes > Mycosphaerellales > Mycosphaerellaceae > Ramularia > Ramularia endophylla. Next base: position 26,109 of record KZ110579.1, on the reverse strand, counting down.
TCACACTCCACATGTCAATGTATTGCAGGTTCCACGCCACATTCTAAGCTCGTCAGCATTTATTGAGCGCCAGGGAGATGTGGACAACTGCCATCCAAGGTCACTTACACCTCGGAGTCGGACAAGGTACTGCAGACGTACTACAGATGTGATGGTGACCACAAATCCCAAGATGAACACCGAACACATGCCAACTTTCTTCTGCCATGGAATGTTGAGCTTTCGAACGCTGGGAATCGGCATGAAGAATACCACGACATTGAAGAAGATATTCAGAGCCGCAAATGTGTAGAGCAATGGTTCTCGCTTGACACACGATCCACTACCACCTGCAAGGAACGTCCAGACAAAGCTGACAGGCCAGCATTGAAAGATCAAGGCGAAGTCGAAGGCAACCACGGTTGCTGCCATGATTGCGACTGTGACCCAGCATTTGATGCGAAGTGCTTGCTTGTTAGAGTCCGTTGTCCATATCCGAAGGTAAAGTAATATAACGGCAATCTTGGAGAGGATTACTACGCATTGGAAGAGGACGCCGCCGACATAGGACCACTGCGAGGGATATGATTAGATTGTCTGCTCCAATGATGCACCATGTGTCATACCTTGAGGACACCTTCAATGTGACTGACAGTCAACAAGTAGGTGTCTCGTCCAAGACCTTTCTGTGTCGCTAGCTCCAGGGAGACATGAAGGGGAACAGCGACAGCAAAGCACAGAACGACAACAAAGTCATCCGACCGAAAACCGCTGCCGTTCAGTAGATGGGTTCGCGAGATCACTCGTAGGCTGACGAAGATGATCTCCACTGCTAGGAACGCCCAGTTGATGCCGCGGGATATGCGTGCCCTACTACGGACCGGCGAGTTGCAGGTCTAGCGATCCAAAGTCAGCTCGTCTCTAAGGGTGGTTCGTTGCCATCTCACATCTGCTTCGAATCTCCGGGCGACTGTAAACGATGCGTCAGCACAAGTCTGTCAATGATTTCAATTCTGCATACTCAGCCAGTCGGTTGATGTACAGTCATTACTGATACATGTGATGTACTCTGCAGTAACGCTGCTATTGGTGCAAAAACATGAAGAATTTGCCTCGCAACCGTTTGTACTACGCAAGTCATCGAGGCAAGTGACCTATCTAGAGGATCAGTAGTGTTGCCTCTCCATGGCGGAGACTACATACGGCACACTGCGGAAGTCCTTTCGCCGCCGATGCATTGAAGTCGCGAGATTGTGTCTCTGCAAAGCTCAAGCTGGCACTGGCGCTCACGCTCCATACCAACGAACACGCAACGAGGATAGACCTCATGATGGAGTAGCGAGGTCCCGGGTGGCTTCAGGTACGATATTGCGCGCGCCAGCCTGCGAAGCAGTTCTATTTGACAATGCAGGCACACGCATTGTGGCGTACTGGCACCGACTCATGGCGATAAGAGTATAGCAGCTTCCGAGCTATGCGAACGCGAATGTGTTGCTCGTGGCGGGGAAGCGAAGCTACGGTGAGTACTCTGCGTTACTCTGGACAGGATGTGGACTCCCCGCTGAGCTCTGCCGGGGAAACGAGCTTTGGGCGTGGTTGGTATGTCTTGTGGTTCGGCGTCGTGGAATGTCATGACTCGCATGCAGCACACTACCGCATCATCGTGCATTTTGACAGCCGAAAGTGCTGATGCTCCTGAGTCAGCTATGACAATCACCTGTATATTTGGACATTAGCCTTGACTGTGAAAGTCTAATACAGAGCGCAATGTTTCAGCCCAGCCGTGCCAGCCTTTCTCGAACCTCTCGAGTCTCGACATGATGATGAAAGTCCGGGCGTAGAGGAGCGTTGGCGGCCGAGACGTCGATCTTTCGTGGGAAAGCTGACTCGCATTCATTGAAATCAGCGATGGGGCGTCCAGATGTTGAGCATGATCGCAGGTTCCGCCCATTTAGCATTTGCCAAGATAGCAAGAAAGCTGTGATATATCAGGAAGCCGAAGTGCACTGATGTGCAAATGTCAACAGCCGGACGCCGTGGATTTTGGCCTGCGACGGTGTTGGACCATCCAGACCTAAAGCACGGTTGGTGAATTCGAGTCCAGACAGCCCTGCAGCCTCCATGACAATGCCAGGTAGGTCTTGCGAAAGTAGCGTACAGTGGTCAGACTGAATCCCAGATTTGAGCTTAATGACCGGCTCTTTGCAAAAAGCCTCCGTATCAAGCTCATCCAAGACTGGTGCTGCAGCTCTGTGGCCTCGATGGCATGTGGCTAGCAACATTGTGGCTTATTTACTTGCCGTAGCCTTGCATATGCAAGGTACGTAGAGCACCGGCGTTGTACTATGTGAGTTATGCGCATGGCAGTACCTCAAGTGTCAAATGTTGGGTAGCCAAGTGTCCTCCTCCTCCTCCGTTCGGCTCATGCCGCTTGAAGCTGTCTTGATATCGAGCAGGTGTCAGCGCGTTGGATGGTGTCCGCGAGCCTCGGACGCAAGCGTCGGCAAACGAGTAACGAGATGACTCCGCAGGCTTGTCTTTTGCTCGAGATGGAGGACTATTGGCGAGGTCGGAGGGTGTCTTCGACGCGCTGCGATAGGGAAGTGGTGCTGTGGACGCGTCTTGAAGACTTGAGAGGATGCCAAGATTGAGAAAAGTGGAGCTCGCCTCCCGTTGAACATCACGTCAACAACTCTACAAATTCCCTCCATGCACCGCACGACATGTTGGCGGAGGACGCTGCTACGACGCCAATGAAAGAAATGACTTGAAGTGTTGACGACAAGCCGGCGCTGTTCAAGTAATACGCGCTGTAAATTGGCATTTCTACGTGTACTGATCATTTTGTTCGAATGTGGAAGCTCTCAATACAATGGTTTCCTTGATCATGTTTGCATATATCATCAAGACGGATGCACGAGCATCCAAGAGTGAGAGAGATATCCTCTTGAATAAACGCGACACTCTGTGAAGGTATCCACTGTGAAGTCAGATGAGCGGAAAATGTCTGGCAGACGATACGATCGTGGACAGGTTACCCCAACCCTAACCCTGAAGGGATGTCAAACGCAGCGAATGAAACATTCAAACTATGTTCCTTACTTGGGGACATGTCGTCTTCGCTCTTCGCACAAAGTGATCAAATCTGGCTGTATCCGCGGCAATAGGAGGCATCTAAAATGGAGCAAAGTACCGCCAAGCGCCTGACATTGGATCGAAGTTTTCTCACTGGAATCCGCATTTCGCTTTTGCCCTCGGTGCAGTCTTTGCACGCACACCTTCCGGTAATTCATATCCATGCTTGACCAGCACCTGAATTACTTCAGTCCCGACTAGCTCATTGAATGTACTTACACTAATCTTCCTTTGAGCCATCCAACGCGCGCCATTCGGGTCCAATCCTTGGTCCACAATCAGCCACTCCACCAAGGCCGGATCATTGACGACAATGGCGTTGCCCATTACGTTCCCAAGGTGGCCTATTGTCTCCCAAGTACGAAAGTGAGGCCATTTCGCGATGAATACTTTGTAGACCGGAACTCCACCTTGCAAAGCCGCTAGGTGCGTCGCAGCATAAGGTATATAGTCCGGAAAACGCTCATTGATCAACCAGTCGAAGGCTTTGGCATGTCCTTTTCCTGCAGCTCTCTCCACGACGCTGCTTGTCCTGGAGTCAACACTTCGCCACCCTTCGAGATATGTTGAGAGAATCGCTGGATCATTGGTGGCATCAAGCGCTTGCTGTGTGTTTGTCGAAGCGAGCTCAGCAGCGACTTTGGACGCTTCAACCGGCGGGAATCTCGGTGCGGGGTTGTTCGCTGTTCCAGACTGAGTGTGCTTGTCTTCAGTTGATATCGTTGCCATGCTGAACGGTGAAGTGGTGGACCGCGAGGTTGCGTTTGGCGAGATGAAATCATCAGCTGTTAGAATCAATCATGAAGGTAAAGCAGTTGGTGCCCGGTTTTTCATACCAAATACAGTAGTATCAAGTACCTATATCACCATCAACATGAGGAGCTGAGGGAATATTGCGTTCCTGGAGGCTGGACCACACGTGGGTCGCCCTGCCGGATCTTCCGGGCGCTTTAAAACGTGGGAGTGATCGCCAGGCAACGCGCGTCTATCAGCCAATCTCTATGATTTGGAGAACACAACAGCATCTCCATGCATCGGAGGAGAATGCGACGTCCAAAGGCCCACAGCCTAGCAGGGTATGCAACCAGTCTAACAAAGAGAGACAAGCAAAGGCTACAGCTCTACTCTTAGGATGATTCGCTTCCGATGCGTGCAAATGCTGTATGGTTCTCGGTTCTTAAGGGCCGCCTCATGCGGTAGGAATTTCTTCCTTCCATTCGTCAACACGAGCAATACCCACCTCCAGCAACTTCAGCACAGCGTCTGCATAGAACTTGATCGAATCGTTCGAAGCGTCTGCATCAAACAATCCCTTAAGCTGTTGTCGCCAGAACCGCAGCCGTGCCAGATCAACCCTTGACTGTAGACTTTCGTTCGTCTGAATCGCAAGATCTCCAAGTTCGACAGTAACAAGAGAATCATCTGGGTAATTTGTCGAGTGTGCTCGTAGGATCTGTAACTGGAGCCAATGGATATGGCCTCCTAGCCATAACATCAAAATCTTGAGCATGTCAACGTCCACGGACACGGAAGAGGTTTCTAGAACATCCCGGAGGTTCCAAAGACATACCATACGAAGATCGTAAATGGAGGCTGGGGGAATGGATATACGAGCTAGAAGGTGGTTGAGAGTGATCCATCGAGTTTTGGTTTCCTGATTAGCGGTGAAGGCTTCGTGAAGCTTTTGTTCGACTGTGACCTTGAATTGAGGTAAATCCTTCCAGAAGGAGACGCCTGATTCTTCAGTGTTACTTTCTGCGGCTTTCGAAGTTTCCAAGATGGATTTGAGGAAGTCCACGAGCTGCTGATGGGCCTCCGGGTGCATTCCTGCGTCGCAAAAGCAGCCCCATAGCTCTCTTAATTCGGGTGTCAGATCAAGCTGTGAGTCTGTTCGCCATTTTGTAGTGACGACCTGAGCGAGAGCGGATACTTGCTTGTATTGGTCTGAGGCATCTCCATGAGACTTAGCTCCACTGGGTGGAGGACACTGGCTTGGGGATTGTTCTAGTGGGGATTGTTCTAGAGCCGATCTTGGAACAGCTTGAGGAGTCGAAGATGACTGAGTAGGCAATCTCGAGGTTTGTATCATCCCTCGGGCTCGGTCCAGCAGCTTCTTCATGGTTGTGCAAGCTAATACGCGGTGCTCAGATCAGGTAGCACTCCGACAGGATGAGCATCGCCGAACACGTGGAGGCTATCGGGATAGACGAGGTGAGGCCATTCCGTGATAAGCTGCCGAAACGGCCGCCCAATGCCAGATGTTTCGTTCGATGTCACAGGCAGCAGAGTCAGGCACGAGGATTGGAGGTGAATCTTTTCAAGCTTAGTCAATCGCCCCGCCTCAGCCCTGCGTACCAAACAGAAATCTTGACTCCCCCGTTCTTGCCCTCGTTTGCTTGGACCTTCTTGGACACATCACGTCACGCTCAACACTTCTCGACCACCCAAGAAATCGTGCGCGAAGCTTGTAAAGGAGTTAACAGCTTGATCTACATTCTCTTACCATAACACAAGCACATACCGCAATCATGTCTTGGCAAGGTACGCTCCTCTCCGTCCCACTGCGTCCCGCCGGTATGGGAGAGTGGTGCTCGTGCTCACATGCTAACCTGTTGCAACCAGCATACGTCGATACCAGGTATCTTTACACTCCCACTTTCCTCCCATGAAAGGACAAACTAACCAATCCCTCCCTCCGTTCAGCCTCGTCGGCACCGGTAACCTCGACAGAGCCGCCATCTTCAACAGCGAAGGCAACAGCGTCTGGGCCACATCCGCCGGCTTCCAAGTCTCAGCAGCGGAAATGCAGGCCATCGTCACAGCCTACAAGGACCCCGGAACGGACGGTGTGAAGAAAGTGCAGAGCGAGGGTCTGCACGTTGCAGGCGAGCGCTTCGTGGTCATCAAGGCGGACAACCGGAGTATCTACGGCAAGAAGGGTCGCGAGGGAGTCATTATCGTCAAGACCACTCAGGCCCTGTTGGTTACGCACTATCCTGAGAGTGTCCAGCCCGGTGTGGCAACGAACACGACGGAGCAGCTGGGAGATTACCTGATCAAGATGGGATATTAGAGAGGTTGCTTGTTGGGATAGATGAGGATTGAGGATGGCTTACGAGAAGGAGGAGAGCTGTGGGTACTTTCTGCAAAATTGGCGAGGAAGAAGCACTCTCGGGCCATGTCATGTGCATATGTGAACCACGAACGATGTGTGAGACAAGTGAAAAACTGGCTGCACTGACTGGCGTTCTTGCAAAGTTGTTTTTGTTCTTCTTTGATGATTAGAATTTGGCCTTGCTCTCTCAGCGAGCGAGTGGAAAGGGATTGCATGGCATAGCAGTACGGTATTGAAGAGCAATGAGTGCTCTTGTCAACCCTAATGCAACCGCGTTCTTCAACCATGTATGCCGCGATCTTCCTCTCGAAACCACAAACTCGGGCGGTGTACTGCTTGCAGGTCGTTTGACGATCGATGTACCTCTCGATTGAATCATTTCCGCCGTGAGACATTCGAGTACCTGCCTGATCCCCCCCTTGACATCTTCCAAAGCTGTGCGTAATGCAAGACGACTGGTGGTCCGTTCATCTCCGCCCTCCTCTACCGCCACGCTCTCTGCTGGGACTCCGACTCCGACTGCTGTAGCTAGAATAGCTCCTCCTCCTCCCACCACCTCCACCTCTCGCCGCAGGACTCCGTCCGCCTCTCCTCGCTGGCGGCGGTGTTCGGCTTGGACTCCTGGTACGACGGTCATAGCTTGGGCTCCTCCTCACACTCCCACCCCCACGTCTCGGCGGCGGCGATCTGCTGCGCGAATAGCTCCGTGGCCGATAGCTTTCCCGATCATCATAGCGATCTCTGTAGCCTCCACCTCCACCCCTGCCTCCCCTTGGTCCCGGACTTCCACGTCTGCCTCCTCCACCTCCTCTGTATGGCGGACTTCCTCCTCTGAATCCCGGACTGCCGCCCCTCGGTGGCGGAACACGCCCACCACCATACCCACGATCCCGATCGCCCATCGGCGGACCCTCGCGATGCCGATGCGGTTCTCCAAATCGATTAGGCGGCGGTCGGATAGGCGGCGGGCTCCTGCTGAATCTCCTCCGGGGCAGCACAATCGATACATTGACCAGTGCTCCATCCAGCTGTGCCTCATGCATATTACTGATCGCCGCCTCCGCAAACTTGCTCTCCGTGTAGAGGACGTATGCTATTCCGCGATTCGTCATGAAGTGCTTGTTCATAGGCATTTCCAAATCTTCGATTTCGCCATATGTACTGAAGATCTCGCGCAAGTGCGCTTCTTTGACGTTCTTGGTGAGTTTTTCGATGACAATCTTTGCGCTTCGGGGCAGAGCGGGCGCAGGTGAAGGTGATGCGTTGCCATTTGGTGAGCCGGAGCGCGTGCGAGAGTGCGCGTCGTCGTCGCGAATCGGCGTACGGGAGCGCCCGCGAGAGACGCTGCGACCTTGTGGAGAGGACATTGTTGGGTGCTGATAGGGTCTCGTTATATCAATGCCATTGATGTAAGTGTTGTTGGAGGGTGGTTGAACATTGGATTGGAGACCCGGCGGAGAGCTTCGCGTTTGCGCTAAAGCTTAAAATGCCTGACTCGCGTGTGACGTGAACAACATGTGAAGGAAAGAATCGGCACACAACATCACTATTTTCTTTGGTGAAAGTTGACACACATGCTTTCTTAAAAACCTACAGGTAAGTCTGTGATCGACATCTTCACATCGAAAAGTGCAGTGACAGTGAGTGCATGTGACACTGATATTCTGGTTGAAAGCTAAGTCTGCCACCGACTTCTTCCTGGATCGAAAGCACGGCCTTGAGATTGCTCTCTTCAAGTCTGATATGCTGGGGCATTGCCTCTCAATGAACACCAGCCCCATATGCAAAAACCCCAAACCACGTCCTGGTCCTCTCCTGAATGCAGTGGTAACATAATCTACCCATGTATCGAGACCGATGTATAGCAGCTTCTGGCTCTGTACCAGGAACGCCGTTGCAGCGTAGCGTAACAATCTTGAAGACATGCCCGCAGTCGTAGGCTTCCAGGTGGCTTACGCACATCGATGGCGTGACAGGGTTCGGAGTAGAAAGCGGCAGCAGTGTAGAGTGGCTGAATCCCATTGCTGATGTGGTATGTGCGTGGGCGATTGGAGACCAAGAGAGTCGCCGACTTTGTGGTGCAGGGCATGCCGAGGATGAATGTTGTGTATGAATGTTGTGTATACTTGCGGCCGTGAATGCTGCTCGCATTTTCTTCATATATCGTGCCAATGTTTGCCTTGCCATCGTGGATGATCTGTGCGATACTGACCGTACAAAGCACGGATGGGCAGTCATATGATTGTTGTAGGACCCGTCAACACTCACTATCTCGTGACGTGGAGTTTCGCAAAGCCAATAGGTTCGATAAAGGAATGTGACAGTAGCAAAGACAGACAATGTCCGTTACGACCACGCCCTCCAAATTTACTTTATACGCCTGGATGACTTCATCCGATCAGGGATGAAATGATTGCTGCAAGTGAGTTGAGCGCAGTCAGATCGTGCTGACCCTAGTATGTGACGATTTGAATTTCTCAGGCGGTGTGTAGGACTCGTGAACGGCCGGAGGGCTGAAGAGTCATTGATCTGACGCAGTCGTGAGTTTGGTTCGAGCAAAAGGATTCATCTCACGGATGCCCATTGGGACCCGAATGGAGCAACCGAATGGCGGGCAATTTGTAAAAAGCAGGTGGCCAGGTCAGCAGACAAAGTCTCGTTGCGTGTGAGGTACTGTCCATTGAGAGTTACGACCGCGATAATGTCGCAGCCTTCACACGGAAGATCCGTACGGCTTCCAAGCTTAGTAGCTCCAAGATAGTAGCCTGGTCTGTTGTGATCAAACTCGCCTCATTGCCGTGATTAGGATTTCTGATGTACGGCGAAGCAGCAAGCTGCAGTCATGATATCCAATATCGCGGTCTTGATTCACCGCTGTCTTCATATAAGTCGCAAGCACGATCCGTCGAGACGCCCAGAAGGTGTGAGAGTTGCCATTTTGATGGAGTCACAGGTTCGAAGGATGAAGTGAATACCGCAAAGGTGTTGTAATCTGGAGGACGAGCGAGGGGAGGAAGTCGCGAAGTCGGCTGCTCCTTCCGAGCTCTTGGCGTAAAATCCCACTTTCAACGCCAGCACCGTCAACAACTTGAGCCAACGACTTCTAGCACACCACTCAGGCAAGAGCCGCCCGAAGAAACTGACCGCGACATAACACGCACACGCCAGTATGTCTCGATTCTTCCACGGTAGCGACAGCTCCAGCGACAGCTCCTCCGAGGACGAGGAACTCTACGGAGACGAGGAGGAGAACCAGCCCAAGGGTGCAGCGGACAGCGACGACTCCGACAGCGAATCCGACAGCGACGAGGCGGGCGATGACTCGGACTCCAGCAGCGATGATGAGGGAGGCAAGACGGGTGCGAGCCGTTTCTTGCGGGAGGCCAGCTCGGACGAGTCGGACAGCGACGAGGAAAAAGTCACAGTGGTCAAGTCGGCCAAGGACAAGCGTTTCGACGAGCTGGAGGGCACCATCAAGCTGATTGAGAACGCCGAGAAGATTAGCGACTGGCACGCCATCAACGAGCACTATGACAAGATGAACCGCCAGCTGCCCACGCTGATCCGCGCGCTGGACGGCAAGCCTCCGAAGATGTTCATCCGCACCATTGCCGAGCTGGAGACACAGGTCGCTGAGGCCTTTGAGAAGCAAAAGGTGACGCCCAAGAAGATGAACCCCATCGCGCAAAAGGGTTTGAACGCGCTCCGCCAGAAGATCAAGAAGAACAACCGCGACTACGCCACCGAGCTCGAGGCTTTCCGCAAGGACCCCAACGAGTACATGAAGGAGGATGTGGTTGAGGAGGTTGCCAAGACGCCCGCGCGCCCAGCGAGAAAGGCCGCTGCCGTTGTAGCAGACGATGCTGACGACGATGGTTTTACGATGGTTGGCGCCGGCGGCAAGGCCATGGTTTACACGCCCGAGAGCATCCTCAAGCACCTGCGCTCGATTGTGGAGTCACGAGGAAGAAAGAACACCGACCGTCTGGAGCAGATCAAGATTATGGAGAGGTTGTTCGAGGTGTCCATCAACGACTACCAGCGCATCCGTGTCCTCCTGACCCTCATCGCTACCCGTTTCGACATCACCTCCGGAACTGGCTCGCAGATGACCCAGGAGCAGTGGAAGGCTGCTCAAAACGAGATTGCCCAGCTTCTCACCGTGCTCGAGGCCAACCGCGACATCGTTGTGACCGAGAACGCAGAGGAGTGGGAGGATGATGAGAAGCTGCCGACCATCACACCCGGCGAGCTTTTCAAGATTCCAGGCAATGTCATCTCCTTTGTTGAGCGTCTCGATGACGAGCTCACTCGTGTTCTCCAGCACGTCGACCCACACACTGCCGAATACGTCGAGCGTCTGACCGACGAGGGCGTGCTTTACACCAACATCGTCCGCGCCATGATCTACTCTGAGAGGCTAAAGTCCAACCCAAAGTTGGAAGCATCTCAAGACAACGTCAACCGCGTGGTCATGCGCCGTCTGGAACACGTCTACTTCAAGCCTTCGCAAGTCTGTACCATTCTCGAGGAGAACACATGGAAGGAGATTACAGCAGAGAACAACTCAACCATCACTCCACGAACCCAGGCAAAGGATGTCACCACTCTCGTTCAAACTCTCGCCGCCTACCTCTTCCAGAACGCCGAGGGCATCATCAAGGGACGCGCTATGCTTTGCCAGATCTACTTCCTTGCTCTTCACGATCAATACTTCCAGTCGAGAGACATGATGCTCATGTCTCATCTCCAGGAGACTATTGGCAGCTTCGACGTCAACACTCAAATTCTCTACAACCGAACACTAACCCAAGTTGGTCTCTGTGCTTTCCGCGCTGGCCTGGTCTACGAATGCCAAACCGCGCTCCAGGACATTTGTGGTAGTCAACGGCAAAAGGAGCTTCTTGCACAAGGCCTGCAAATGCAGCGCTACTCCCAAATAACACCCGAGCAGGAGCGTCTGGAGAGACAGCGACAGCTTCCATTCCACATGCACATCAACCTCGAGCTGCTGGAGTGCGTATACCTCACCTGCTCTATGCTTCTCGAAATCCCCACTCTGGCGCAAGCAGGCAGCTCGCCAGACCTCAAGAAGCGCGTCATCTCAAAATCCTACCGCCGCATGCTCGAATACCACGAGCGTCAAATCTTCACCGGCCCACCCGAGAACACTCGTGACCACGTCATGCAAGCATCAAAAGCGCTTGCTGCTGGCGAGTGGAAGAAGGCCGCTGACTTCATCACCACCATCAAGATCTGGGACCTGCTCCCCAAGGCCGCCGAGATCAAGGCCATGCTCGAGGGACAGATCCAAGAAGAGGGTCTCCGAACATACCTTTTCACATACGCTCCTTTCTACGATACCCTCAGCGTTGACAACTTGGCATCCATGTTCGATCTCGAGCCACGCAAGGTCGCAGCGATTGTCTCCAAGATGATCCACCACGAGGACCTCGCAGCGGCGCTTGACCAAGTTGACAGCGCCATTATCTTCCGCAAGGGTGTCGAGCTCAGCAGATTGCAGAGCTTGTCTCTCACCCTCGCCGACAAGGCACAGAATCTCATTGAATCGAACGAGCGTGTGCTGGAGCAGCGAACACAGGGCACTGCCCACGCATTCGAGCGACAAGGTGGTCGCGGTGGCCGCGGCGGTCGTGGAGGCAACAGAGGCGGTGCACGAGGTGGACGCGGAGGTGGTGGTGCGCCTAACCGAGGCGGCGGTGCAGGTTTCACAGGAGGTGCATTGGGTAATGCCATTAGGGCGCAGTAGACAATCTGCAAGGTGTTGCATGGATGGAATGGTTTCTTGCAGGCGTTTGTATGGCATGAACGGACGACATCATGTTGTGATGTGTGTGAGAGCGCTGCTCATGAACTATGCAGCAGGATAGTACCTGCTGGTATTGACAAAAATGGAAGACATGAAAGTCGTTCAGAACTTGATGAACCGTCTGAGGTCTTGCTACCCCTTCTTTGTGAGATTTGGATGAACAGATTCGTATTACATCTGAAAGTGAAGCGCCGCCAATCGCACCTTCTTCTTGAGTTCTGCTCAACATATCTTCGTATAGCTACGGATCTGTGCAGTTGATAAAGCAGGCCAGTCCACTGCCTGTGAAGTCAATACAGCTTACCTACCCTGCACAGAATAGAGCAGCATGACACATGGCAAGACCGGCGTTCGAGAAGATTCACTTCAATCAGATTGCCTCTGGCCAATCGGAAGCTTTCCATATCAGCGATCAGATAAATGTTTGCGAATGACACAAAAGCGATCACTTTCTTTGTTTGCTCTTCCTTCTTCACAACAACATCCAACAACTTCCAATCACCAATCCCTTCAAGCTCAAGGACTCACATCACCTTACCTCAACCAATCAACCAACGAACATAACAACAATGTCCGCCCCAACTTCCACCATCCCATCCACCTGCTGCGGTCGCAACTCAGGCACTTGTGCCTGCGCTGCTGAGGCTACTTGCTCTTGTGGCAAGCAGTCTGCTCTGAACTGCAACTGCGAGAAGGCTGAGGTTGAGAACAAGGTCGTTGGAGCTAGGTGCTCTTGCAGTACGCCATCTACCCCGTTGTAATATCCATCGAATATACATGCTGATGAGATTGTGCCAACAGACCAGCGTCCTGCCGGAGCCTGCACTTGCTCTCGCTCCAGTGGGGAGAACACCAAGCCCTCGGGCTCTTCGTGTGCTTGTGGCAAGCGGTCGGCTGGTAAGTTACTAAATATCTTCCCGTGAATACCGCGAGGGGACGAGAGTACTGACTTTTGATAGATTCTTGCAACTGCAGCGGAACTGAGAAGGCTGGAGCTTCGTCTGATCTTGAGACGGACTTTACTACCAAGAAGTAGGGTACTACTCTTCTTGACGAGAAACGGCTGTGCTGCTGAATGCAATTGAAATGGCGTTACGAGTTTAGGCTGGCCGCGGGTTGATGCCAGAGGGTGTATTTTCGATGATACCCAATATAACTTGAATGATATGAATGATCAGAGCGCTTCTCGCTTGCACATGCTAAAAAGTCTTTTTCGTGAAGATCACCTTGATGGACCTTATAACCTCATGTTCAAAAGACGCGACGACTTCGAGGATACTCGCAAACGTGGGACGACGAAACTTAGTCTGTGTGAGTGAACGACCCTATAGATGGCGATGTTGCGATTGCCTTGTTCATATCCAAAGTAAAGTCGAAACCATCAAGGCCATGCAATTTCATGATTACCCAATCGTGATTCGTCAAAGAGTATCTAATCTGGCGTGCTGTGTCCCAACCCGAACGCCTCCTGTTATGCATCACTACTGATCATACGCTATCCTCCTCACAGGACTCGGCTGAGGTTCCAAAGCCGATGGCTGCTGATGCCAAGGTGTACCATAATAACCCTCTCCAGGCTGTCCAGAAAAGCTGCGCTGCGGCGTGGGAGGCGGAAAATACTGATGTGGTGGTGGATGATGCGCGTGCTGAGCCTTTTCTCTGAAATGTCCAAAGGCCATATTCGTCGTTGCGAATCCTCCAAATACAATAAAAGTGGTGAAAACCTAGGTCGAGCGTTAGCAATTATTTTGCGGCATTGGAGAGGAAGAAGCGTACCATAGCTTTCCAACTAATAGGCTCAACAAAAGAATTGAAAATCTCAGCGAAAGTGTGTGCAGAGACCCTCGCACGGCCAATCTTCGTCGCATCTCTGTTCATGCACGCCTCCCATCCTTCACAAACTTTCTCCAAAGCTGGGACGCGAGTCGCGCGATCGCATTTGTTGGAGTTCCAGGAATGCAAGCACTGCGCAGATTCCGCCATGACTTCCGCCATCGCTTCAAAAGCTTTCTTGTCGATATCACCTTGTACAGCGGACCAGAAACAATATATCATGTATGCGCAAGCCGCCAGTAGGAAGACATTGAATGCCAATTGTGCGTAGAAGGAAAGAATGTGGGGAACCGTAGGATGCTGTCCAATGAAGGTGAAAAGATTGGATACCCAGTGCGGTTTCTCGCTGTTCTCCTCTTCCATATTTTGCTTTCTCTGCGCACTGGCTTTTCGTGGGCTTCTGTTGCGCTGCAGTTGAGTTTCCTCCTCGGAGTCCGATATACTATGCCGTCTCTTCTTGGAAGCATGTCTCTGCAGTCCATTGTTCCGCTTCTGTTTTGTTCGCTTGGAGACGGCTTCACTGCGGTCTACACGCACGATTTCTCCTCTTCCCGGACTTTGCATCTTCTCCTTGAAAGCCTTCCAAATACTATCCCGCTTCTGAAGCTTTGGTCGTTCGCGTGGTCGATCACTATCTCGGTCCATGTCCACGTCGATCGGCGCATCTCGTCCACCACGTTCTGCACCAGCCTGTGACTGTCCTCCCAACTTGGCCATCATGCGCTGGAGACCCATATTCTCAGGTGTCGCAGCGTTACTATCGTCGCGTTCAGGAGATCTTGGAGTTTCGCCAGCAGAAGAATCGTCAAAATCGGTGTTGATTTTTCGCGGTGTTGTGAAGATTGAGTCGAAAGCATTTCCACGCGGCACTGGTGGCAGGGGTTTCATGGGTGAGTTATGATGGCTGGGTGTCTGAGGTTTTTGCGGCGAATCGAATGCGCTGAAATTACCTGGCATCCCTGTCAGTATAGTAGAGCTATGATGATACATTTACTGATGTAATTCGCATACGTTTCCTGGGCATGTCGTTCTGCGGCATGCGCTGCGCGTTGTGGGCAAGGCGAGCAAAAGGGGAGCGAGCGTCGATGGGCCCTGTGCGGTCGTCGTATTCAAAGTCCATGCCGGATTCATGCCCGCGAAAGGCCATGTTGGGCAGAGTTGTTGTTTGAGCAGCGCAAAGAGTTGATGAGATGGCGTTGTTGGCTAAAGAGTCCCTCGAAAACAAGTCTGCATCGCTCGTTGCTAGGCGGGCCCTGCCGACCAAGCCGATCCGCGCTAGTGACGTGGGGCGATCTGGTGAGATCCACCAGGTGCTCGAGCATTCACTTCAACAATATCGTGGCTGTTCTAGATGAAGTATCTAGTTTCTACTCCAAGGAGAATATTCGTAGATCTGCTCTTACATCATACCTCTAGTCCCCAGCGCTTCAGAACGTGCAGAGCAGGACCCACCAAATGCTGACTTCCAGTAATGAGCGTGTGCTGCATTTTGCGTTCCTGCCCAAGCTTCGCCGCAACAGTCATGGCTCCCAAGATAGTGGGTTCATTGCGCATAGAGCTCTCAGGGAAGAACTGCTCCCACACCCGATAGAATGAATCCGGACTCTTTGGCGAACTCTTTGGCTCCACCGCCTCAATTTCATCGTACGTGCTGAAGATGACATCGTTGACTCGCACGCCAGAATCTTTCAGTGATTGTGCGAGTGATTTCAGCAAAGCAACAGCATCTCGCGTCTCGTTGATGTGGCTGAAGATCAGCGTTCGCGAGACCTCTCCAGACTGCTCTGCCATTTTGGACCCAATCTCGGTGAACCAGTCTGCTGCAATGGCGACGCTCATCTCGTTGTGTGCGGCGTCTAGAAACCATGTATGACTGCCACCAGGCACAATGTGGAAGCGTCCAGGCCACGAGAACTGGGAGATGCCTTGTTCAATATCTTCGGAAGTCAATATTGATGAGGCACCGGGTGCTGCGGTTTTCATGAGATATGCCTCCGCTATGGCAATTGCAAGCGACGAGTTCTTCTTCTGAACGGAGGGCTGAAGCTGCACCGCATTTTCGGGCAATCTTGGATCGAGGTCGACGAAACGCACAGCTTCCCCCTGCGCTTTCGCCCGTTCTACCAGGACTTCAGCGGGTTCTTCTGATTGCGTTGTGGAAAGAGCTACAGATCCAGGTTTATAAATGCCAGATTTGTGCCATGCGATGTTCTTGATCGTTGGACCCAGGACATCAATGTGGTCCATGCCTAGCGTGGTGATGGCCGTCACGACAGGCTGAGGCACAACGTTGGTGGCATCATACTCGCCTCCGTGATGAGTTTCGAAGATCGTACAATCTACTCGTTCTCGTATGAAGACGTGGAGACCCAACAGAGCCCAGAGTTGAAGGTATCGCGGACCTCTACTGATTACATCCTTGTTTGGGTCATAGGGTGTAGCAAGTTGTGGCAAAAGATCATACACCTCAAAGAAGTACTTTGCGAACAGATTGCCGTCGAGAGGCTTGGAGTTGATGCGTATTCGTTCTTCTGGCAGTATTAAATGAGGGGAACTGTAGAGTCCGGTCTTGGTAGGCTTCCCTGTGCGTTGGCCATGTGATCGAAGTATTGATTCGGTGAAGGCACATGTGCTGCCCTTGCCTTTAGTTCCAGCAATGTGAATTATATTGAGGCAACGTAAATTTTCAGCCTGGAAACCGATCAGAGGTGCGGGATACATGTATGAGAGATTGAGTACTCACTGTGTAACCTAGCATATCTAGCCATTCTTTCATTCCGATCAAACTTGGGGTTCCTCTAAGTCCTACTGTCCCGCTTGGATCTGATTCTTGAGACGTGTTCTTCGGACGTCCACCTCGTCGTCTAGATGCCAGTACGCTCAACGCATTCTCTGAAGATCAGCCATAAGATCAAAAATGTGGTTCTCAGTCTCGTTACCTCGTACGTTCTCTCCATGTTAGCAACCTCGTTGCTGTACAACCGTTTGATGACAGGGAAATCTGCTCTGCAGCTCAGACTGTATTGATCGGACCGCAGCGCAGAATGTGTTTTGCATATCGGGAACCTTTGAAAAGATCCGGATAGACGTTGCATCCAGGAGACAACACGCGATGCTGTGAGTGAATGTTGTTCGGGTGAAGTTGCCAGTCCAAAGATCACTCCCGATATCGCTATCGCGCCACGGCAGCCTAAACTACAATGTAGACAAAGCTGATTCGCATCTGAACGCTAGATCAGCACGATCATGTGCATACCTGCTTCCAAGAGCAACATACCAGCCGGTCTGAGGGCTGCAGCATACGATACTTAGCATTCTCAGACCTTCATGAATTCTCTGCCACGAAAATGGACCTGTCCTCCATCTTCACGACCGAGTTCGAACGCCACTCATTATCTGATCCGATATCTGATCCGAGTGCTATATCAGCTCAAGAGACACAAGAGGAGCACTTCCATAAACTCGTCGTGGGATTCGGATTCAATCGATGGTTCTACCTCACCTACCAAGCAGTCATCATCGGGCTAGTACTGGCTGCGACGGCGAGGAAGCGATACGAAACATGGACACGGTCAAGACGAAGAAGACGCAGAGATGAGGCAAGACAGGAGGATGAGGATTGCAAAGGCAAAGATGGCTTCCCGAAGCAAGCTGCGGCTTCTATAGCGGAGGGATGGACATCCAGCTCGTCGAGCAGTACGCAGGAGGGAGATGCTTCACCTCCTAGCTCCTCCACAGGAAAATGCAAAAGCGAGAGCGAACCTCTCCTGGAGTCAAAGCCCAGGCGGTCTTCGGCTTCCTCTTTCCAGAGAGTGCGGAGATGGTGCAGAGCAACACTGATGTACCAGCCGGCTCCAGTACCTATCCTCAATCGGATTCTTCCCGAGAATGAGACTACGACTTGGATCCTCTTCCTCTTGGGTGTCAATATGTTCTACATCCTCTACCACGTGGACTACAGCACGTCGAGCTTCATAGAAATCATATCCGACCGCTCAGGCCTAATGTTCGTGGCTAACTTGCCATGGCTTTACCTGCTTGCAGCCAAGAATCAGCCGCTTAAAGCACTCACCGGACACAGCTACGAGAATCTGAACCTCTTACATCGAAGACAAGGAGAACTGATGTGTGTCCTAGCAGCAATGCACTTCTCTGGAATGCTGCTTGCATGGTGGAACTTCCTGCGACCGTTGCATGTGACACTCTACCGATTCTTGACTATTCATTACATCTTTTTTGGTGACTTCGCATTTGTCGCTTATGAGCTTCTATACTTCCTGAGTCTAAGCTCGTTCCGGGAGTGGTGGTACGAGATGTTCCTTTCTAGCCATGTCTTCCTGCAGGCTACTGGCCTGGTCTTGCTATACCTCCATCACTGGCGTGGAAGACCGTACGTGCTGGCTTCGCTGGCCATCTTCATCCTGGATCGGTTAGTATGGAGGTTGGGAATCAAGACGAAATCTTTCAGCGCGGACCTAGAAGTGATGGAAGATGGCGAGACTGTGAAAGTCTCCGCCGACTGGCCCGTCGTCTCACGAACCAAAAATTTCTGGCGCTCCTGGATGGGTTGGAATATGAGCTATGGATGGGAGACATCCCAGCACGTTTTCCTGACTGTCCCTGGGATATCAGAGCGGCATGTACTTCAATTTCATCCTATGACCATTGCTTCCGCAGCACCAGAATCTGGACAGGAACATGCTTGGTTCAACCTGATCATTCGCGCAAAAGGCGGCTTCTCGAGAGATTTGCTGCATCACGCACAGGAGCAATCCTCAGCTCAGATTCGTCTGGATGGTCCATATGGTTCCTTGCATGCGCTGGAGATGCTACACGCCAGTGATGTTTCTATCATTGTGGCTGGTGGATCCGGTATCGCAGTCGCCTACCCTATGCTGTGGTCACTTCTGCACAGCGAAAGCCATCAGAAGCAGCAGATAAGTCTAATTTGGGTGATCCAGGAAGCTTCTCATATCGAATGGCTTGGTGAGGAACGATTGGATGAGTTGAAAGGTTTAGGACTGCATCTTGTCATCCCACCGGCGAGCAGAGCACATGGACGACCCGACGTAGCGGCATTGTTCTGTGATAGTGTCCATGCACTCGCAGAAAGAGCGGAGTCTGTGGGCTTGGAGCCGAACATAGGAGTCGTAGTTTCTGGTCCGGATGGTCTTAACAGAAGCGTAAGGAATACTTGTTCGCACCTTGTGAGAGATGAGGGTATAGACATAGAGGTCGCGGTGGAGAAGTTTGGGTGGTAGATTTGGATAAAGGTTGTTGCATACACGAAGACAATTGACTCCCTTTCTCATACAGCGTCTTAGGCATCGGAGCAGAATGCGCGATATGCAATAATCCGCAGCATAGCAGGCAGGGTATGCTGACAATGAGAGTGACAGGCGCAGGCTACAGGTGCGCTTCGGGGATGGTCCTACCCCGGTGCGTCGAGACGCTGTGCCAGTATTCAAACAGTTCCCAGCAACACTTGCATCGAAACCCATTGACAGCCCGCCGCAGCCACAATGCTATGACACCTTGAAAACTCGGCAGTCGGAACGACTCCGATGGTGAAGCAACAATGCAAACTTGCGGCTGTTGCTATAGCACCACCTGAGGCGCTCTTCTTCCTCAGTGACTTCACTGTATCCCCCTTCTGCGACACTCTTCCTATTGCAAGAGCACTGAACAGTCGTCATTTCGTGACATGAAAGTCCTAGCCGCAGCAATGAAGCTGGAATTTGCGGTCGAGTCAGGGGAGCGTTGAGACTACTGAACACACGGAGGTCGCTTGCTGCACTTTCAGCAAAGCATGTCTCCTGCTCGAAAGCTTCCTTGCGGTCATCTCGACGTCAGCTACTTTCCGCGGATGGATGGGCCGTTCCTTGAAGACTTTGAAAGCTAGGCTATCAAGTCCATTTTGGAGCCAAGGAAAATTCAGTGAAGTAGTCAGGTCCTTGAGAGAAAGATGTTGTTGTGATCAAAACTTCGTAGGCCAATGCCGAAAAAGCGGCATTTTGTAGGAGGTATCTTTCAAGCTTTTTTGGTGTTGCTGACCATGGTCTGCAGTCTCATGAAACATATTTAGCACTGCTTGCGTAGGTTGGAGTCGTTGCTTTCCAAGTTGTTTCGAGGTGAACTCCTGTCCTCGTCAGCTGGCGGAGCAGGCTGACGAATCCCGAGATGATCCCACTGGCGCTTCGCTTCTCCTGGACTCGACCACCATTTTTGTTCGGCCGACTCTTCCGCGTTGAACATTGTATGAGTTAGTCTATATATTAGCAGACAGGTGAGTTGTTTCATGTTGTTTTCGTCTCATCAATCAACTCTGCATGTACGCTGCTTCACCAAATCACTGCAAAAGCCAACACAAACCTCTCGCATCCCTCGCAAAGTCAAACGAAACTCAACAAAGGATCTTTATCACTCGAAAGACAATGTTCAGCTTCTTCTTTCCCAGCAGACACAACAAGTCTCGAGAGACAACCCAGCAACCGCGGAACTCCAGCGAACATGTCGTCAGTCCCTTGTTAGACGAGGGCGAACCAAACGAGAGCCGCTACTATCGCAGTAGAGCATTCCAGGAAGCTCTTCTCCAGCGCGATGAAGAACGCGAGGCCTTGTTTGCAAACAGAACATCAGACGAAGACACCGGCAGGCGCTCACGATACCACCGTAGCAACAGCACATTAAGGCCCAAAACCCCAATATCGCGCTCAATATCGCGCTCAACGTCAGAAGTCGAAGGTGTGCCTAGGTATATGCCCGATGCTAGGGCTCTCAGAGAACTGCCACCGCCGGCTTATGAAACCTCTGAAACTCCATACTCGGCCTACACAACCTACACAACATCGAGCATCAGTCTTGTGACCGAAGAAGCGGAAGAGCCCGAACAGCCAACAGAGAAACCAACTCGGCCGCGAGTCCTGACGGAGGGAGTTGGGCCTCTGGTGTCCTTTGCGAAGAACAAGAAGTTTGAGTGAGACCCTTTCGAGTGATACCCTTTCACTGGCTTTCTCAAAAAGCCCAGAGTTCCGTGCAACCGGATTCTGCACATCTGGATACCAAGAAGTGCGCTGTTAGCACTGGTGGGCGTAGCGCTGAGTTCCCAGTCCCGGGGTCCAGCGGGCGGCGATACAATGATTCCAATGAGGTCGACCGACTGGAAGGGGCTGAGCAAGGCTGCATATACGTACAGATGGCTTCGAGCAGGCAGTGAGTCTGCGGTACACCACAGGAACATGAGTGAAGCCAGGAAGAATTGGGCGTGGTCCGCCGACGCCGAAGGCTGGACGAGATACTTCGTAGAATGATGGTTCGGCATCTCCAGATGCCAATTGCTCGGACAGCCAAGCCAGCGTCGAGATGACGACGAGGGCGCACCGCGAGAAGGTCTCTTTTTGGAGGCGTAGTTAATGCTGTCATGGTCTGATGTGGGTGATGTTCGCTGCTGCGCGAGGCGAAAGATTCCGAGAAGGTGCCAAGGTGATCTAATCTGTATTCGTATATAGTACCGTAATGTACCCATAATCCCACCGCCATCATTACGCTTGGCATAACTTCTGCTGCCGCGTCGCGTCTCCGACCTCTTCCATCAACATCATCTCATCGCGCCCAGAATGAAACCAGAAGCATGTTCAGACTCACAGTAAGACTCACACACGAGCATCGCGTGGTCCCCGAGCGATGCTGCTTGCTTTCGTGGCCTGGCATTGCACAAACCTGCAATGTGAGGTGTGCAAGACGGACCCGATGCTGCTTGGCTTTAGCAGATACCAAGATGCCTACCAAGATATCCACCAAGAGTCCGCGCTTGGCTTGCCACATGCGTTGATGGGGTACAAAAGTATCATATTCCCCAACGTAGTCCTTTGTTCACAGCTTTCTACATATTCTGCATCACTCTTGAAAGATGCCTGCAACTGCCATGATCGAGTCAGCCATCCCATCCGGCTCCGGGAACAAGCCTTTATCCAAGCCAGCACACGCTTTGACCTACAAGGCTGTTATCGATGAACTTGAAGCCGATGACAATGCCGGTCTGTCCTTGATAGATGCAAAAGAGCGGCTCCAAGTCTACGGGTCCAATGACCTCGGCGAGGGTGCGGGTGTGCAACCTGCGAAGATTCTGCTCCGGCAGATAGCAAATGCGATGACTCTAGTAACGTGTACCATAAACCCGTTTTGCGCGGTGAGACAGCTGATCCACCGTTTGGTAGGTGCTCATTATGGCCATGGCCGTGAGCTTCGGTATACAATCCTGGATCGAAGGAGGCGTCATTGCCGCCGTGATTGTCTTGAACATCGTGGTTGGCTTTTGGCAAGAGTTCAATGCTGAGAAGACCATGGACTCGCTGAAGAATCTCAGCTCTCCAACAGCCAGTGTTGTCCGCGCCAGTGAAAACATCACGGTTGCTACTATAGAGATTGTACCCGGCGACATGGTTGACTTGAAGACAGGGGACACTGTTCCAGCGGATTTGAGGTTTGTAGTCGAAGGAATATCAAAGAAGCCAGAACATATGCTGATTGTGCCTAGGCTCTTTGAAGCCGTCAACTTCGAGACGGACGAGGCTCTGCTCACTGGCGAGTCTCTTCCTGTTCGCAAAGAACCTGAATCCATCTTTGCAGATGATACTGGGCCTGGAGATCGGTTGAACATTGCCTACAGCTCATCGACTGTTACCAAGGGTCGTGCCAGGGGCATTGTCTTCGCCACTGGACTGAACACTGAGATTGGCTCAATAGCTGCTGCGCTCCGAGCGACAGGATCCAGGGTGAGAGCATATCATAACATCCGTATTCGCATCTATTGACACTGTCACAGGTCCGTGTGGTCAAGCGAAACGACAAGGGGAAAGCTGGCCCTCACCGCTATGCGCAGGCTTGGAGTCTCACTGCCTCGGATGCAGTTGGACGATTCCTCGGTGTCAACATTGGAACACCTTTGCAAAAGAAGCTCTCGCGCCTCGCGATCCTTCTTTTCGGAATCGCCGTGGTCTGCGCTATAATTGTGCTGGCCGCGAACGATTTCTCTAGCGAGCAAGAGGTAATCATCTACGCTGTGGCCACGGGTCTGAGTATGATCCCAGCGTCTTTGGTGGTAGTACTCACTATCACTATGGCAGCTGGCACCAAGCGGATGGTGGAAAGACATGTCATCGTACGCAACCTCAAGTCATTGGAGGCACTCGGGGCAGTAACAGACATCTGCTCTGATAAGACAGGAACGCTCACTCAAGGAAAAATGATCACAAAGAAAGCCTACGTGCCAGCTTGTGGCACTTTCTCCGTCGAAGATGCCAATGAGCCGTACAATCCGACAGGAGGATACGTGATACTCAGCAAGGCTCCTACCGGTTCCATCAACAGCGAAAGGGAACATGCACCATTGGACCCAGCTCTTGCCAAGTCCGACACCAATCTGGCGTCATTCCTCGATGTTGCAGCTCTCGCCAACATTTCAACAATTTGGAAAGGAAAGGAAGACGGCGAGTGGCATGCCAGAGGTGACCCAACAGAGATAGCCATCAACGTCTTTGCCGCTCGCTTTGGGTGGTCGAGGCAGAGCCTCATCGGCACAGACGATCCCACTTGGAAGACGCTACTGGAGTTTCCATTTGATTCTGATGTGAAGAAGATGTCAGTCGTACTCGAAGACACCCAATCAGAGGAGCTGCAGGTCTTCACAAAAGGTGCGGTTGAGCGCGTCCTGCAAAGCTGTTCCAACTTCCATGTCACAAGCGACTCCGACAGCACCACCGAAATGACCGACGATCACAGAGAGCGCATACTCGACATCATGGAAGATTTTGCATCTGATGGCCTGCGTGTACTAGCTCTTGCCTCCCGTGTTGCGCCCGCGCATCTCAACTACGAGAAACAACTGGATCGCAACCTGGTAGAGTGCGAGTTGACCTTCCGTGGTCTCATTGGCCTTTACGATCCTCCCAGAGCGGAGTCTGCCGGGTCGGTGGAAGAGTGTCGCCAGGCTGGAATAGAGGTTCACATGTTGACCGGAGATCACCCCGGGACTGCGCGGGCTATCGCCATCGATGTTGGCATCCTTCCGACCCGAAAGCAAATGGACATGTTGCCAAAAGATGTTGCTGATGCTCTTGTGATGACTGCTGGCGAATTCGACAGACTCAGCGACGAGCAGATCGACAGCCTGCCGCAACTACCCTTGGTCGTGGCACGATGCGCACCGAACACGAAAGTGCGAATGATTGAGGCTTTGCATCGGAGGAAGCGCTTCGCTGCTATGGTATGTTGGACATTCTCTCATGAAGAATTTGTTACTGACCCACATCCAGACCGGAGACGGCGTAAACGACTCACCATCATTGAAGCGCGCTGATGTTGGCATTGCCATGGGGCAGGCAGGCTCCGATGTTGCAAAGGATGCGTCTGACATTATCTTGACGGATGATAACTTCGCCTCTATTACTAACGCTATCGAGGAGGGCCGTCGCATGTTTGACAACATCCAAAAGTTCATCCTGCACTTGCTTGCAGAGAACATTGCTCAAGCATGCACATTGCTCGTTGGATTGGCCTTCAAAGACACGCGTGGCCTCTCGGTCTTTCCTCTGGCACCAGTCGAGATCCTCTGGGTAAGTGCTCTTGATGTTCCGTGTTGGAATGTACTGACTCTTCCAGGTCATCATGATCACTTCAGGATTGCCAGATATGGGCCTTGGCTTCGAAGTTGCCACTCCGGACATCATGAGCAGGCCGCCTCAGTCTCTGAAACGGGGTGTATTCACCCTTGAAGTCATGGTGGATATGCTCGTCTACGGACTCTGGATAGCAGCATTGTGTTTAGGCGCTTTCTCTTTGGTACTCTTTGGCTTTGGAGATGGCAATCTTGGAGAGAATTGCAACGACTCATACTCCGCCGATTGTGATACAGTGTTTAGGGCCAGGGCGACATGCTTTGCGTGTCTTACTTGGTTCGCATTGTTCCTTGCATGGGAGTTGATTGACATGAGAAGAAGCTTTTTCCGGATGCAACCTGGCAGCAAGAAGTACTTCACTCAGTGGTATGTCATTGAAGTGTTGAAGACGGCGGACGCATACTGACTGCTGGATAGGATTTACGATGTTCGTCGCAACCAATTCCTCTTCTGGTCGATCATCTTTGGATTCGTTACTATCTTCCCGACACTGTACATCCCGGTTATCAATCGTGTGGTGTTCAAGCATGAGATGATCACCTGGGAGTGGGCAGTCGTTGTCGTTGCGACACTTCTGTTCTTCGCTGGAGTTGAGACATGGAAGTTTGCGAAAAGGATATACTTCCGTCGTGCCGGAGGAGCTCGTTCGGCGGGCGTTGAATGGAAGAATGATGAGGCATCCGATGCTGAGAAGGGTCAATGTGCGTAGTGGAAGTAGCAAGTCCGACCAGAAGCGCAGCTTATCCAAGATCATCACTTTCCGGAAGCGTACCTGGCCTGTCATCGACATGCGGCCAATGCCTCGAGGGTGGTGAAAGGATCAAACGAGAGCGACTGCGGGCAGGGTAGTGTTGGCCGCGAGTACTTGATATTGCTGGGGAAAGATGTTGTGGGAAGCTTGGGTAGAACCGTATGAGCAGAGTCTTAGCCTCTTACCGTCCGAATTTGCATGCTATGAGGATGAGGAGAAGTAGACCAGCTATCGGTGGTAGATCACGTTGATCCTTGTTAGTGCGGCCTTCGAAGAGGCAGAAGCAAACGAACGAGATCATAGGGACATTATTGGATGTACTCGATAGGTAAAGAAGATTGGGTGTCTTCGGACGACGCGTTGAGTGGCGAAGTCGAAGCGCCGCGTGCACGTGCTGTGACCTAGTAAGCCGCGTACTAAGGCACAGGTTAGCTGAATGTCTTGGGCGAGATATCGCGGCTGAAGTTAAGTGGTCCTCAAGAGCTCTATTTGAGCTTCTCTTGCTCTCCTCAAATGGACCGGCTGGAGTTAGTTCAGCCTCCGTTTTAGACATCACTTCTATCGATGCGAAGGGAAGGAGCTTCGATGGCGCCCTAGTAGAAAGTTTACGCCATAACTCTTTTTACGTTTTCGGCTTTTTAGCTTTGAAGTCCTCTAGGACATATTAATTAGAACACTAACGTCACCTATTATGTATTAACGTCCCCTAGTATATATTAAAGGCCCCTAGGAGAGTAGTTCCGAAGAACCTCTAGTAGTACTTACGCGCTTTTATCTAATTATCGTTTCG
>MWSQ01005822.1:0-66782 GCA_002116395.1 Ramularia endophylla | reverse complement strand
AGGTGGATGGTGATGGCAAGATTGAGCGTCTGCGTCGCGAGTGCCCTGCTGAGACTGTGAGTTATCTTGAAATACAGCTTGGGAAGCGACATTTGAAGCTGACAATTCTTGCATAGTGCGGTGCCGGTATCTTCATGGCTGCCATGAACAACCGCCAGTACTGCGGTCGCTGCCACTTGACCTACGTCTTCGACGAGTCCAACTAGAGTGGAGTTGCGATGGACAAGCATAGACTTGATTCTACGTAGCTAGCACGAATGGTAATGGAAATCACGCCTGGACACAAAATGGTTTCATTCCACGTAATTTTGCTGTGATGCTCCCTTGTGCTCGTTGTGCTATCCGCATGCTGCGGTTCTTGTTGTCCATCCACATTGCAAGAGCTCGCCGTTTTCCCCAATGCACACAAGAGGCCGTGTTGCGAGCTAGTAATCATAACGTGCGCCTCTTTGCCATGGTGAGTGGCTAGCCGACACATTGCCCTACGATGAGTAGGCAGTGATTTAAAAGACCATAACGTCGTATGGCAATTGAGCACGCTCCAACCTTTTCAGTCACGGATACAGCCTGCTGGTTGAGGTGATGGACATCAGAGCATGCGCCTCCCACGGAGGTTGATCCTTGTTGATACAATGCAATGTAACGCTAGACTTCCAGCAAATGAGTCCGGAGGGTGCCTCTCATGCACAGGAGCCCTCGAGCATGACAGCTGCACATGATCGTAAACATCCTTACACAATCGTCTCCAGCTTTCTCGCATACTCCAGCGAATTCTCAATGACAACGTCGCTGTTGTCCATGACATCGTTCCCCGCCTCGCGCAACTCCTCCTCCTGCTCGGGGAAATATATCCGCCCATCCTTCGCCACCCATCCACGAGATTGCGCAAACTTTACAACCGCGCCTTCGGAATCGAGGAACAGCAGGTTCTTGGCGTTGGAGATGGGGAGAGATGGGTAGGCGCGCTCTGAGCACGATGCGATCTCTGAGCGGATCGTGTCGACGAGGACCTTCAAGTGTGTTAATTATCGCCGCTTCAATGCTATCCTCCCGGTCAACTCACCTCAGAGAACACAGCAAATTCCTCACTAGGCACCCGCTCGCCCTTAGTCTCACCCCAAACCTTATCATAGCTACCCTCCATCAAAGCCTGCTCTAACCGCACGGGATACTGTATGAACTGATCCTTTTCGATGCTCTCCTTACCGCCGCTCGCCTCCAATCCCTCCAATACAGTGTGGAAACCTCCATAATCGCCCAAGCTCAACAAGAGCAACAAGTACAGACCCGTAACTTTGCCCTGATTGCTTTGTCTGCTGCTTGCCCGGCTTTGAGGTAGTGCGTAGAAGGGCTGCAGCTGTTGGTAGTAGCGTGTGAAGGAGTCGGTGTCTTTGAGCTTGATGCTGACGAGCGCGCCGGCTTCGAGGAGAGCGGTGGCGAGTTGGAGGTGTGCGGTTTTGGTGTCTTCTGATGGGACGAGGGCGTTGAGTTTGAGGAGGCCGAGTTTTGCGCGGGAGAGGAGTTGGGGTGCGGTGGTGAGTTGAGAGGCTTTGAGCGAGTCGAGCTGCTGGATGATCTGTTTGACTTCGTTCTCCGCCATGATGATGATGATGATGCCTTGAGGTGGAGGATGGAAGTGGGGTCTGACGGTGATTGGGAGTGGTTTGGTTGATGGAGAGTTGTTAAGTGTTGAGAGGGTGTGTGGTAGATGGAGTTGGAGCTTCACATGCTCTCATGAAGCCGTAGAACCACTGGTCACTGCCGGCGTTTACCCGTGTGTTTCCAGAAAGAGCTTTGGAGTCAGTCAGATGGGAAGGAAGGAAGTCATCGCTAACCACCGACTTCACCTTAAAGCTACATGTTCCTTACTGCTATGGAAATGATGCAGACCTCTGAAAGCTGACAAGCAATTGGAGCACTTCGTTTTTAAAATCCCCTTCAACGCGTTGTCTACAGTGCCGACAAGAACATGCTGCTATGCACAGCTTTCATGCATGCTTCTGGAGAGCCACCAACTTTGGCACTTGTCTCCAGCACGTTCAGCACCAGTTCGCCTCTACCGTTGCGACAGGGAACGAGACGCATTATTTGCTGTCGTTCTGTCTGAGGATGCATGGGTCGCATTGGAATATCCGTTGAGAAGGCGCACGCCTCCGCGATATAAGGACAAGAAATCCTCGAAGCAGTGTCATCTTCGACAAACGTTCAACAAACCTAGGATGCATTCGCCGTCGCAGCAGGGTACAGAGGATTCCTCCCGGCGATCCGTCTGAAGAGACATGGGTCGTATCTGAGATCCAACAAGCCCGCACTTCTCTTCGCGATATCGAGCACATGTCCTCCCAGCAGTGCCTCCATCATTGTCCGGCGGCAACTTGAGAAGACTCGACCAAAATGACACGTCGACTCCGCTCCATCGCCGTGACGATGCGGAATAGATATACAATCGCAGCTCCGCAGACAGCCGCTGCATTTCTCTTTCGCTGCCGTTCTCATCCGGAAGCACACAGTATGCTATTGCCAGTCGCTGTGGTGACAAGATTGAGAGCGCGCACAAACGACAACGGCTACCGTGCTGTTCGTCTTCTCACTGCCTGTGTTTCGGCCAGGAACATGGTAGCAGCCATCGTTTGCAATCATCTGCCTGCTTTGCGGCAAGTTTTGGGTGGGAGGCAACGTTCGCGCGAGATCTGACGGGGATAGCCAAGTCCGATCCTCTCTGCGTTGCCCGCCCAACGCGGGCCTGCAAACACGCAGACCTCGACTTTGCGCGATGTCATCACGCTATCTGCATCTAATAAACCACTGCACATCCATCCGCGACCGCTCTTCAGATCACCAGCGCTGTACACTTGTACATAGCTCCAAGCAGAGTCGTACTTTCGCCGGCCGAAAAGCAGCCTCTCTAAACCTCTCTCGGCCTGAGTGGCCTTACAACTCTTCCTCCTCAGTGTGTTTGGGATTCGCATCTGAGGAGGCGAAAAACTACGAATTCAACAGCCCGGCGGCTGTCGACTTGCACTGCGTGAGGTACGATCATGAAGTGAAGCAGTATCGCATAGCCAATGCATTCTAACCTCACCAACAGTACCGGAACCAAGGAGGTCATCAGCGCATGACCTTCAGACCAAACTGGACCAACCCAGGATTACCGGACTCTTCTTGCCCTCAATTCAATATGCTACACACACAGACACCCTCGAGCATCCAAAGGCGTCGCCAACAACATCGCCGACAACAATCGCTCGAGGTACCTATCCTTGCTACACCTCTCCCTCTCAACTACCGAAGGACCCAATCGACACGACCAGGCCACCGACGCGGCCTTAGTCTCGATCAAAATATGGACCCCATGGATTCGACAACTGGATTTCGACCATTAATACCTCAGGACCACCACCACGGACTTCCCATCACTGGACCAACAGCAAGGACCATCCCGGATACTAACCTAGCATACCTACCGGAACAACAGCATATCATCAAGCAAGAAACGCAGTCGCACAGTCTAGCCCAGCCGGGCTTTCAGGCACCGCCGCCTCAAAACTTCCAATCCCACCTACATCAACAGCTGAACGGGAGCAATGACCCTTCAGCGAATGGCCAAAGTCAAGACCAGGCCGCCGCCATGCAAAGTCTGCAAAGCCACTTAATGTGGTACGAGCAGAACTATGGCGGCAATCAACCCAATCCCAACCCGAACCTCCCTATATCTCAAAACACGAGTCCCATGACACAAACTGCACCATTCGTACAGATGGTACAGCCTGTTGTCACCGACATGCAAGCAGCGGCATTCATGTCTCAACCAACGATCCATGCCATGCCCGCGACTCCGGTGTCGAATGGCAACCCTCGGACTGTACCAAACACCCCACAGCACTACAGCCAGGGCTGGCCAAGCCCACCTCCTACACATGCAAAGCATGCTCGAAGCCAAAGCTACCATCTTGACGTTGCGCCGATGCCTCAAGGTCAGGATGGTGCTCAATATGTTGGACAAAATCAGCTGTTCAACGCTTCCTTTAGCTTCCCAACAGAGCAGGATTATGCCTCTTCAAATTACTCCTCGTCGGTCGTGGACCCATCTTCGCCTACGCACCAGCACAACACTCCGATGCCTACCTTGTTCGAGGAGCCTTCAAACCCGTATGGAAACCAAGGAGACATCCTTCTTCAAGCTGCAGCCGGTGCAGAGCAGGATTTCAACGACCCGAACTTCATGATGAGCAGTGGTACCATGTGCTCGGAACAAGCGGCTCTCGATGCTGCTGGCATCGATGCTACGTACATAGACACTGGTATCACCGAGGAGCAGATCAACTCATGGCTTGTGCACCCTGTCAACAAAGGTGACGCATATCACTGCAAATGGGAAGGATGCAACACGAGCATCAACCGTAAAGAGAACGCAAGATCGCACGTCCAGAATCATCTCGATGACCGTCGGTTCCGCTGCAACCCATGCGGCAAGAGATTCAACCGCCTGCACGATACCAAGCGTCATCATCTTACGCACACGAATGAGCGCCCTGCGGTATGCCCTTGCGGCAAGACTTTCGCTCGCGCGGACGCTCTGACCAGACACCGACAACGTGACATGTGCGAAGGCGTACTTCCCGGCTTTGAAAAGGCAGAGGAGGAGAAGCCAAAGCGCGGGCGGCCGAAGAAGGACAGGTCCGATGGTAGTGAGAGGTCGCACAGATCCAGTCGACCAGATGTGGATAGCCGAACAAGAAAGGCTGCGCTCGCTCGCGACATGGATCGTTCCCATCATGGTAGTGTCAGCAGCAGCTCTGGCGCCAGCGTCCGTAGCATGCCAGACACTCCACCACCACATGAATCCGACGACATGGACGCCAACGATTTCCTTGATCTCGGCTCGGCCAATGCCCAATTCAACAGCGTCGTCACGCAGTGGCTGGACACCCCACCAACGTCACCGCCCTCAGCAATGCCGAAGCGCGCAGACTCCAAAATCTTTATCGATCTGAGCATCCCGGAAGAGCAGGTCGTCTCGCCCTCCAAGCTCTCCACTCGCGCATCTCCAACAGCTGGTGTTGCTTCCTCCTTCCACGATGGATCAAGCCCAGTCGCGGAGATCTACACCAACTACTCGTCCCCGGCAGCCTTCAATGGTAACGCTGACTTCACAGGTGCATCAAGCCCCATTGATCACGGAGTTGACGTCTTCGATGACTCCCTCAACTTCGATGTGATGAACTCCCACCCCGACGTCAGCCGTGACGCCTTCTCTCCTCCAGGAGAGTCGTGCAGCGGATCGAGCGTCTACAACTCCGACTGGGACACCGTCCACGTCAACAGCGTCAAGAACACCTCCAACGCCGTGCCAAGTACCATCTATGAGGAAGGCTTTGGTCGCAGCTCAATGGGCATGGACGACTTCATGGGTGAACTACTTGGGTCCAACGGCGACTCACACTACAACGAAGTCCGCGACATGCTGGACTCATGGGTAGCTTCGAATTGAATGCCTGATGAAGAATGAGTTACGGCCATTGTCAAAAAGCTTGTGAGCACAGGAGCATGTTACGAATAGCGAGCGGGAGCGATATCACGAACATCGACGAGCACATGATTTGCATTTATCCGCGGGCGCCATGTGGTAACGATATATGGACGAGCTGATGATGAAGTGCCTGCATATGGGGTAAAAGGATTGGGTTGGGAACAGAACGGACATTAAACCGCGAGGTGCTCCAGGCGTTTATTTTTCGGCAGATGCTTGAGCGATCGACTTTTCCTTTCTACTTTGACTTCATCTTAATCTTGATGTGGTTATTGGCCTTCAGCGTACGACTGCTTGATTGCATGTTCGGCGATGGAGGTCGATATCATGTCTTGATAAGATGGGGAACAATTTTTTAATCCTTCTGAATGATTGAGGAGCTTTCTTTTTGCGCAAACGCTCTGTGATCTGGAGGATTCAAGAACTTCCTGTCTCTATCGAAATACATGCGAGGACGGACACAGAGCGCGATATGTACTATAAACTGGGGATCTTTTGGCTGCTTTTTTTAGATAGTCATTTAGGTAGAGTCCCTCGCTTTGACTCCTAGCCTCTTGAGGTGGGTTTGAGTTGGTAGGGTTGTACTCCCGTTTGACGAACGAACGAACGAAATATTGCGTGCATTTCTGTTTCTATTGCCTCCAGTCTTATGTGCGGAATGGTAATGCAGGAAGTTCCCAGTGTGTTGAAGAGAAAGTGGCGATATCTCATCGCTTACTTCCAACAGGCATGATGCCGGCAAACTTTATAGAAGTGAGTGACTGCCGCATCTGCAGGCTTGTGTAGGTGCACGTTGAAAAGTACAGATTACAAAGACGATATCTTATGAAGCATCTGACCATTCCCATTGATCTGACGTGCTTCGGCACAATTCCGTGATTATCCAATGCGAGCTAGATCGAACCTGCTTGGACTCGTATATCAATCGGTCTCTTGCCTTCCTTGCTAGCCAGAGGATTGAATGTTTCTTGCCGTAGCGGGTTTCCCAGGAGAATTCGTTCCAACGACGTCCACACCAGCAGCATGGACCCAACACTGTACGAATACACCTCTCCCCTCGAAGGTTGGCAGGGAGAACCACTACCAACGTAAAGTTTCCCTCATATCAAACACGAAAGGATAAGCCATTGACACAAAAGAAAAGTGCAAAGAACGCAGATGGCAAATCCCTGCAAAACCCAACCACAACGAACAAACCCAGTAAAGCCTACGAATCTTTCACCTCCCCAATAACGAATGATTCCCGAGGCGGTTTCGACATTCATATCTATTATCTGCACACTAGCGCCTCTCAAGCGAAGTACGCAGCGGAATTACATGAAAGGATACGCAGAGAATGTACGCCCTCCTTCTTTTTCCCATCCTATCTTCCTTCCTGCTAATCCTTCTCCAACCAGTCCCCGAACTCCGCATCTACACCCTCTGGGACAAACCCATAGGTCCCCACCCCGTAGCAATGTTCGAAGTCAACCTCTTCACCCCAGCCCAATTCGGAGCGTTCGTGAGTTGGTTAGTGATTCATCGGGGTCCATTGAGTGCGTTGATACATCCGAATACTGGGGATGGAAATGCTGAGAGGGATCATACTCAGAGGGCGACTTGGTGAGCTTTTTCCCCTTTCTTCTGTTGTTGATTGGAAGTGGTTTTGCTGATGATTCATTTGTAGGATGGGCCAGCCTTGGCCGCTCGAGACCGGCATGCTGAGGGGTCATTGAGGGGAGGGGAAAGGCGTGAGGTTTATGGAGGTAGGGAAGGAGAGGGAAGGAGAATCTTGATGAGGATCTTCCACAGGTTGCCGTCAGGATTAACTATGCTAGGTCAATTCTCACACCAAAGGTGAGTCTCCAAGTCTTCCATCTCTTCGTCAATAGGAGCTCTTACAAGCGTCCGGGGTATCTTCTCTCTCAGCCTCGTCCATTCCACGCAAACATTAAATGAAATACCGCCACCATTTAAACAACACCTACTCCTCATGCCGCGTGCTGAGGAATACAACCAGCAACAGCAGCCATAATCAACACATACGCACCACCACAAACCGCCCACTCATTCAGTGGCATCATATGCCTAATCCGCGTCGTAGTAGCAGCCACAAGAAACGCTCCGATACCAATCAGCATCGTGACCACCAACCGCCCAACCAGAGTCGGGATGATGGAGAAGAGCAGCAGCGGAAGCATCAGCGCTACAGGTAGAAAAGACAATACTGCTGCATGTTTCGATGATTGCTGTTGAGATGAGAGAACCTGGACCGGCTGAACTGACTGAGCCATCCCAGGCTGCACGAGATCCTTCTCATTCTGCAGGAACTTGATTTCCATGTCGTGAATCGGAGACTTCTTCTCCATCCATTCGCGGTAAGTAGCGACTTGGCCCACTTCCGCTGGCCTCGAGTCTTTGCTCAGTGATGCAAAAGAAGACATGGCGCGATTATATTGCTCAGTCTTCATGAAGATACGACCAAGAAGTGCAGTGCGACGATGATGCATCTCAGACCCAGCAAAAGCATCTCCACGACGGGAAGCAGGTAAGCGAGTACCGTCATCAGCTGGCGTCTCCATCTGGGCGATGATTTCGTCCGTGGTGCGTAGCTGTTCCTCCATCTCGCATAGCTCATCTTGAAGATGGAGGAGAATGCGGTGGTTCAGGTACTCGAATTTGCGATACACAGGCTTGACTGGCGATTCGACATCCGCTAGCTCTTGAGCGAGCATTTCGTACCCGGCAAGTGTCTTTTGGCTAAGGTCAGGTGCATCGGGCACTGGTGGACGATCTGGATGTGCAATATCGCCATGGTCACCTTGCTGGGGAGGAGGGAACGACATATGGCCTGGAGCTGCGGGATGGTGATATTGTTGCATCGCCATGTATTGCGAATATGCGCCGCGGGAGCCGGCAGAGTCCGACGAAGAGGTCGAATGAGATCGGCTCTGGCCAAAGATCGGTTGGACCAGATGCGGGCCATGATGAGCGGGTGATTGTAGGATGTGATGTTGTGCGGCATCTAGCTGGAGACGCTGCCGCTCCTCGGGTTGGGACGCACGTGAATGTCGTCCATCGTGACCATCTTGTGAGTGGATTGATCCTGGCTTGCCATGGGTAGCAAGGTTTCCTCGCTGACGTCTATCAAAAGTTTCACCGCCAGACTCAGATCCGTGACGGCTGCTCATCGGGGAATCAACAAAGGTCACAGATTGGGAGTCGTACTTCCGACGAAGCTCCGATACACTTCCAGTCAAACTTCCACTTCTTGTGGCTGTGGGTGACGGGAATGTCGAGTTTGATGATGGCGTTTGAGGCGCATCGCTTGATCCAGCTTCCGAAGGCGAGTAATTGGATGAGCATTCTGAATCTGAGGAGCTGTCCGAGCCAGCATACCCGACTCCATTCATCGAAGGCGATTCCATGTAGTCGAAAACGTTCAATGGCCGAGGACTGGAGACGACTGGAGCGGACTCTGTTCGACGGTGTATTGCGTTCGGTTCGTGGCTTTGATTGTTGTAGGACCGCTGGGTGATGGTGGTATTGCTGCTGCTGTCCGATATACCAGTAAGGCCAGATATGACTGACAGCAGTGAAGGGTTGACCTTGAAGGTGGTCTCGTTCAATCTTGATAGACTTCCAACTCGATGCTTCACCGGCCGGCGGTGAGCTCCACTTTGATCGTCTTTATGTCGACGATCTTTGGTAGAACTCTTTTCAGACCTCTTTCGAGATTGCCCTCCCTTCTTATGAGGCCTTGATATGGAATTACCCTCCGTAGACTCTAATATCCTACCGAGTCTGGGCAGGAAACGTCCCAAGTCGAATTCAGTATCCTTCCGACCTTTCTGACCACCAGATGAAGCAGTAGCTCGCCGTTTCGAGGATCTCCTGCGTCGTGCAGGGTCGTTGTTGTCTATATCAATCCACTCATTTGCGGAAGCCCGGCCCGGCTCATTGAGCGCAGAGCTCTCAGTCTTGCTCCTTCTTCTCCCCGCCAGTGTTGGTTTGGTGACAGTGTTTGCTCTGTCTTCTGCCGGCGCTGAGACAAGTAATGTGGGTGCCACAATGTGTGCGTCTTGTACTTCTTGTTCCGACTGCAAACAGGCCGCCTCTGGTTAGTATGTAGTGGTATGTGGATAGACGAGAGTTGAGAGCACAGAAAGGAGGAGCCAAGCGGAGAGTACTTACCATAGTTTAGTTCATGCGCCGGGATGACCTCTAAAGACTGACTCTGGAAGCTCTGAGATAACGAGTAAGAAGACATGACCTGGGATGCAGCTCTGGTCGGAAAAAGCGGACGAGGTGAAACACGGCGAGGGCAACGTGGGAGCAGGCCGCATACGCAAATACACCCTTCGACTGCGTACGCAACTAGCTGGGCTTGTGTTACTCGTGGCCGGCAGCAGAGACGACGCCCTCCATCAGGGGGTCGGACGCAGGCGTGAGACCTGCGGACAAGGGAGAGCCAGTTGCAGGTGCGCTTGGTGGGAGTTCAAGCCGGGTGGCCGTTGGATTGCGGAAGGAAGGGGCAACAAGAATAACCCAGGATAACCATCATGCGCTGGCGGAACCGAAGCTGCATCTCTGCAGTCTGATTATCCACCCGCTCGCTGCACGAGCGTGGAGAAGGCATGCGCACGACAGGTTGTCGATGAGAAACCCGCAATCATGTCGCGAGTGAAGGTGCAAGATAAAAAGCAGCGCCCGCATTCCACAGCAAGCTCACTTTTTGGTTCGTGCTCCCTCATCCAGCGGAGCGGCTCATCGCATCCGTGCACAGATCAGTAGCGCTGTTCCTTGGCGTTGGCGTCGGACATATCAGGTCAGCGCAAAGCAGATGGATTAAGCGACGATACACATCGCAACCATGGCCAAGCGAATAGTACAGGGCGATCAGATTGTAAAGCTCATCGTCGGCGCCGGTGCAGCGTCACCGCAGCCGCCCGTCGGTCCGGCGCTGGGTAGCAAGGGCGTGAAGAGCATAGTACGTCGCCCAATGAATGCCCGCATCGCATAGCATAGCATTGATAGCAAGCACCTGCTGACCCATTCACCTCCACCAGGACTTCTGCAAGGAATTCAACGCGCGAACGGCAAACTACACACCCGGCACGCCCATTCCCGCCCGCGTGACGGTGCGGCCAGACAGGTCTTTCCACTTCGAGCTACGGACACCACCGACTGCATCGCTCCTTCTTGCTGCTGCGGGAGTCGGGGTCACAAAGAACAAAGTCCGCGGAGCTGGAAATGTTGCAGGTCCTAGATCGAAAGCGGGATTGGCAGGTGCGGGCAAGGCATCGCATTCAGGTGGAGCTCCTCCGGGCAATAGCGGGATGGGAACGGTGGGCAGTGTGAGCTTGAAGCATGTGTGGGAGATTGCGAAGATCAAGCAGAGCGAGACGAGATTGTCAGGAACGACGATGGAGGCGATGGTGCGGAGTGTCATTGCGCAGGCGGGGAGCATTGGTGTGGTTGTGGTGCCTTGATTGGGGAGAAGATGGAAAATGACAGAAATTTCACTGCATAGCGAAGTGCTGATTCAAAATGCACTGCAAGGCGTTTGGGTTGTCAAGATACCCTCCCTGAGGTGGGGATGTATATCATGTATGAATAAGGTGGAGGAAAGGCTCAAATCTGTTGGCACGAGCAGGTTTCAGTGCAATCAATGAGCTGCCCGGTCAAAGTGCTGCTACATTATTAATACTTTGGCCGCGAGGGGATAGTCTTCATCTGATCTGCTGGGTTGCCTTCTATTCCAAAGAGCTTGTAAAGCCAAGGAAGGATGATGAAAAAGGACTCGGGTTCTCCCATGTGCTTCCTCTTCTCCACGAAGCGTGCTTCCTTTGGAGCTCCATGCTGAAGCGCCAGATAATAGTCATCGATGGGAAATATCTCGTCCTCGGTACCATTTACAAGCAGCAGTCTTGTGCACTTCGGCTTGTCCAACGTCCCGTCCTCAAGTAGGGAGAACTTCATGGCTTCCGTCTTGAATTTCTCCAAATCATCTCCGTAACCATACTTGTACGCAAGCGTGGTTGCAAGATCGAAAGGATACTCTAGGTGATTGACTTTTGATAGCCATTCGGGTGAAAACATGTAGTGACATCCTCCGCCGAGGGCGACGACGCCTGCGAGTTGGTTGGCATGCGTGTGTGCCATCCTGATGCCGTAGTATCCTCCCGTCGAAAAAGACCAGACAGCTTTCCGACTTTGGTCGATTTCGTGCTGCTGCTCAATCCAATCAAATAGACTTGACCATTGGCGGTCTGGCGAAGTTGGGTCGCCTGGATCAGCAGGTGAATCCCCAGTCCCTGGAATCTCTAGCACGATTGTGGCGATATTTTTCTGCGACCATCCCTCTATCCACACCGCGAGCTCTGTTCGATAGCCGTCCAATCCAGTCAAGATAATCAACAGAGGTACAGGTTTATCCTTTGTTACCCCGGGCGGTAAGTGGAAGTAGAATGGAATTTCATTGCCTTCAGTCTTCAATCCACGAGTATGAGGAATCACGACCTCACTCGTAGGACGCTCCCGCATGGCCAAACCCCGCTTCGCAGCTTTCTTACCCTCTTCCCAAGCATACCTCTGTTTCTCCGAACGAGGCGCTGGAAAGCGAGCGATTCGATAGACTGCCGACGCACGCCTACAAATAACGTAAGTCACACATCGCTAATAGAGCTATAGAGCCGGAGATGCTTACATGAAGAACTCAGAGGCCTTCTCCTGATTACCCTCCTTCTCTGCTTTTTCTGCCTCGCCAACCAGCTCCTCTGCTTTTGGGAAAAACACTTGGGCATACTTGTCCCAGTCATAGGGCTCTTTATGACCTTCAGCAATAAGTTGCTCCACAATCGGTTCAAAGTCCTTGTAAGCACTGAACATGAACGGGTAGACTCCCATTTTACATGGCGTTTGCCACTTCGTCTGCCATAGTCTCTCGAAACTTTCATGGTGGACTGCTGGAGTGTCGAGCGAATCTTGGATGAAGAACTTCCCGCCTGGAGCAGCCATTTCGAGTGAAGATGAAGGAGTGATGGAGATGTACGAGAATCTTTCTGTGCAAGTGGTGAACAGAAAAAGGGAGTTTGGGAGTTTAATAAAGTACTTTCGACCACTCACTGCTTTGATATACAACCAGATGGTTCATCGTTGCGTTCGTTGTTGTAGAGACGGACGGAGCGGAAAGAGGAGCCGGAGGCTTTTGATGGGTTGGCGGATGGGAAAGAGTGGAGCCGAACATGTTCCGACTCACGTCTTTCAATTTTTTCGCTGTCTGTTGACACCGACTGTGGAGGACCGAGAGATGTCGACCATCACTCTGAAGCGTGGTGAGGCTGGAATCAAGACATTCGCTGTTCTCGCTGCTAGCACAAGTTGTCTACTATCCCTACCGAGCAATCAGCCCAGGAAACTCAGCCATCCTTTCTCATGAGCCACGGTCATCCAGTGTTCGCCCGCAGCGCCTGAGTCTACCCTTGCCCATACTTCTTTGACAACATCAATGGCCTGAGCAGCTGGTCTTTGCGCATACTTCCTGGCCATGTTAAGCAGACTCGACTCGACGAAATAGCGAGCAGAAAGAATGTGATCAGTCTCAGCTCCTTGTTCACCATCTACAAGCCGCAGATGACTGGAGACTGAGACGAGAATCGCGACCAAGCTGCGAGACGCACCCGAAGAGACAGGAACCGCCTTGATCGTCTCAGTCATACAGAGAGCAATGTGGGTGAGCCAGCATTCCTGCTCCTCAGCCTGATCTTCTATCACCGGGTCAGATTGGATGCCAAGTTCTCTGAATGGAGCTCGCTCCCGCAAGCGTTTGGATAGGAGCTGAGGGTAGAGAGCATACAGTTCTAACAGCCCAAAAAACCTGTATGCTTCGGCAACACGAATCAAGTCGCTCTTGGACGTATTTGGATCGCCGAAATCTGAAATTTGATCAATCTCTGGAAACTTCAGAGTGTGCAAATAAACCTCAAGTGAATCGGCCCATCGTGCTTCGCTGTCGTGATAGGGATGGCTGTTGCGGAAACGTTGGCGGCGGCGCAGAATGCGTCCAACTTCAGCAGTGGCAAAATGAACCTCGGGTGAAATGCCAGTCCAAGGGTGAGGATGTACTGGCAGGCTTGGTGTAGGTATACACAATGAGGGAGCACCAAAGCCAGGGAATGATGGCATCGTTACTGTCGGATCAACGAAACTCATGTTCTGCTCCCAATACACCAAGCAGTGCTCAAGAAAGTCCTCGTGGAGTAAGGATTTGGTGTGAACACCGATTCGATCTTGGAGATGCTTTTGCATGATGTTTCGAGCAATGAGCAGATATTGTGGTCCTTGTGAGGGTCCAGGATGCCAAATCGAAGACGAGCCCAGGAGTAGAATGCTTATGAGGATCTTCTCTAACGAGAGTCGATCACGGCGGTAAATTGCCAGATCTTGCTGGAGTGAACGCCAAGCTTGCCAGCGTTTGGAGAGACCGACTGGGGCCATATACGGATAATGGTTCGCGAGGTGACCGATGGCCATGCTTTGCATTGCAAGATTGACCGTCCTCGAGCTGCTTCCGAGATCCGACACTATTGTCTGAAATGGATTCATGTCAGAATCGAACACCGAAAGCAATGGACAGACATCGCTCTGGAAATAGCTGATCAGGTCGTGCTCTGAAAAAGACGGGACTCCATTCGGGATCGACAGTCGATAGAAAGTTCCAAGCAGACTCGCTGAAGCGTTTTGGTTGCCGGATCCTGGTATTCTTGGTCTTGCAGCTGGCGGATTGGGAACTGGTGTTTGCAACCGTTTGTTCTGGATTCTTTCATCTGATCTCGGCACAAGCCCATTCTGAATGCCCTTCTGCGCCTCAGAGAATCCCGACTCTTCGTCAAAGCTGGGGAGAGACCCACCTACGCAACCGGAAGTGTCAGCGACAATTGAATTCCCATGCTGCCTTCGGAACTCACGGTCTCGGACATGAAGTGCCACTGCGGGCAACTCAATCATGACCGATGGCAGTCTCGTAACGAACGGGCGTAGATTGGCGCTCACCTGAACTCCAGTCGTCAAACAGCCCTGTCGGTCTCATCGTCCAGCCAATATCCTGGACATACGAGGGGCTCAAATCATCGAAGATATCGTCGAAAAATCCAAGTGTCGGTGTTATGGTGTCCTGGATGCCATGGTCTAGTCCTAAATTCGCTTCTGGACTTTCAGACATATCGGTAGCTTCGATCGTCATTGTTTGGTCTGCCAAAACTCCTCGCGGGACATACTCAAGAGCCATATCCGCGTCGGATGGACTTTGCTGCGAATTGGACATTGTTCGAGAACGTTTTGGGAACACCTCATGTTTGCTCGACCATCTCAGCTGCGTTGCGTATCCTGGGCAAGCGACAGACGCTGCCATGCATTGTCGACAAGCTGGCCGCGATTCATCGCATTTAACCTATACAAGTAACTCAGCTAGTTCCCGGACGACCCCGTTGCAACATGAAAGACACGTACTCGTTTGGTTTTACATCGCGCACAGCCTGTTCGACTCTTCGCCGACTTTAACGTTCGCTTCATTTGCAAAGGATAGTGTTTGACCAACAGAATGTAGAGGCGAAGAGAGAAGGAAAGAGATGCTCTTACAGTGGAAATGTGGGATACGCACCGCTATCGCAGTTTCCGTGACGCTGCCGCGAAGCGACGAGATCCGGATACGTTGATAAAAGAAAACGTACCCTGCCTTTCGACTCCATTTCAGG
Source organism: Ramularia endophylla (assembly GCA_002116395.1). Taxonomy (NCBI): domain Eukaryota; kingdom Fungi; phylum Ascomycota; class Dothideomycetes; order Mycosphaerellales; family Mycosphaerellaceae; genus Ramularia; species Ramularia endophylla. The sequence continues at coordinate 51,518 of MWSQ01005822.1, read as the reverse complement.
AGCGACAGATCCAGCAGACCTACAGCAGGTGACACGGGATGAGATAAAAGAGAGTGGAAGTGCCAGCCGCAAACAACCATTTCCAGTAAAATTTCCCTTGGATTGCTTCCATTCATGGGGATGGATTCACTTTCCTTTTCGGGCTAACACTAATTTTAGTGCGCTAATTCGAGGGACCACAGGTTATGCAATGCATGTTCCACGGGCCGGGAGCGTAAAAGTAATCTTCACATCATGTCACGCGTCATGAATGGAAGATGACACCTCATGCAGATGTTCTTCTAACATCATGCAACTTCGATGATGGAACATGGAAATCGAACCCAGAAGTCTACGGAGTACCTACCCCAACTTCGACATCCGGGGAAAAGGTTCGGCCCTTGGCTTCCACGACATGGATCATCTCTTTAGATTCCCCGAGTGAAGGACGTCAAGCAGGCTTCCCATGCACACGTGTGCAGAGCGCCGATTCAAGGAAGATGTCCAAGGACAAGACAACGTGAATGCCATTAAAGCATTACCTTGGCCGAAGAAACACCAAGATTGTCTTCGCAAGCTGCGTCGCCCGGATCGTCGAGCTCTATTGAGGATACCGAATCTCAACCAGCCGTCTGATGAAGCGGTCAGGTGCTTATCTAAAGCATCTCGTGATTGTAATGAAGCAGATAGGATGGACATCTTCGACCGAAGCCCTGGATGCTATCAGTAAGCATGCATACCGATTCGATGCTCATATCTGGTGAGTCGTAGGAAATTACCACATCGGGTAGAATAAGCCTATAAGTGTCCTACAGATCGATAGCAGGGCTTGAAGGCGTACAAAGATGCGATATGTATCCCTATCGTTCTCTGCTTCTCCTTCGCCATATTCTTTTCACTCAGCATATTGATCTCAAGTTCTCGAGACATCAGAAACCATGGCTGCCTCTGTACTCTCCCTAGCAGGCAACTATCTCGGACTCGGCGGGACACCAACGCCAGCCCACAAGAAGAAGGCCATCCCTATAGGCGAAACACAATACGACAAACACAGCACTGTCCGCGCTCCGCCAGCATCCTGGTACACTTCCCCAGGAATGTACCAACTCGAACGCCGAGCAATCTTCTCAAAACGTTGGCTTTTCATAACCCACAAATCTCGCTTCAAAGTCCCTGGAGACTTTCTTCGATACACTGTAGCCGGCTACGATTTCAACATCGCTTTAGATCGCAAAGGCTGCATCAATGCTTTCCATAACGTATGCCGACATCGTGCGTATCCTGTTAATGAACAGCAAGAGGGAAACAAGAAGATCTTTTCTTGCAGGTATCATGGGTGGTCTTATGGTCTTGATGGAAAACTTGCAAAGGCGCCGGGTTATCAGGAGTTTCAGGGGTTTGACAAGTCGAAGAATGGTTTGTTGCCTATTCATGTGCATATCGATGGCAACGGATTCATCTGGGTGAATATGGATGCTAATCCGAACCCCATTCCCTGGAGCGCGGATTTCGAGAACGTGGACCAGCAACCGAGATTCAGAGAATTAGATTTTGAGAACTATGAGCTGGATCATACTTATTCTTTGGATGGAGAATTCAACTGGAAACTCTGCGCCGAGAATTTCAACGAGTGCTATCATTGCAAAACTACGCATGCGGATGTTCCTACGTTTTTGGAAATCGATACGCATGATCTGGCCGCTAAAGATGGACATATGCAGCATGATTCTGGGACCACGGAGGAACAGAGACTCAAGGGATTGAGTGTGTATAGCACTTATTTCTTTCCTAATGCTAGTATGACTATCACGTACGTATCCCCAATTCTCACAAGAACTTTGAGGTATGATAGCTGACGAGACTTCGTTTTGGAACAGACCACATTTCATGATGCTTCAAAAGTTCCTCCCATCAGGCCCCACAACCTCAACAATGAGTTACGAAATCTATCGTAACAAAACTTCCTCACAAGAGGACTTCAAGCTCATTTCTGAAAGCTACGCGAGAGTCATGTCAGAGGATAAGGTCCTCATCGCTGGGCAGCAGAAGAACTTGAATGCTGGTGTCTTTGAGGCAGGAGAGATGCATCCTAGGTGGGAGAAAGGTCCACTGTACTTTCAAACGCAGGTAAGAGCGGCTGTGTTGGAGCATGCTGAGTTGGAGAAGCGTGAGGGAGAAGAAATTTGGCCTGCGAGACATCGGATGGAGGGCGGGGATGAGGTTAGTGTGGGGGATATTGAGCTTTGCAAGGCTCTTGATGCAGAATGTGGGAAGGGGAAGGCGTTGGAGTGGTGATTTTGTATGATCTTGTTACGGATGTGTTGGCGTTTCAGCGGGAGCTTGGAGGTGTTTTCAGTATTTATGCGTGATATAAATGATTAAAGAGTTCAACAATTGTCAACGGCCTTCATGAACCAGAGCTGCTCTGGATGGTCCGAGCGCCATCCAAAGAATTTAGACTCTTCCTCAACTTCACATCTGCATTTCATCAACATCAACATCGCCCGCCTCAGTCCAAAGCCGTCCGCAGTCCACCTTTGGAGCAACCACCCATGATGGATGCCAACGATGACTTTGACATCGACCCAGCCATTGCGGCGGCCATGGGCTTCTCAGGCTTCGGCAAAACAACAACCAACAAGAAGCGAAAATACGACAACGACGGCTTCGTCGATCCAGACATCACAACTCCACAAGGCACCAGCGCGAACAATCTTCCGATTGGAGAGCGTAAAGTCACTAAAACAGTCGAGAATGTGAATGTGGCAACTCCTTCTCACAGCACACAAGTCCCATTCAGGCCTGAGACTCAGCAATCTGGCTCTCAAGCGCACGAGACAGATAACGAGGGCAAGCCTACTCTTCAAGCGCTGCGGAATGGGGTGCGGAATGAGAGAGGCGATCTTACGATCTTCTTGCCAAGTTTCCTGGAAGATCCTTGGGCTAGATTGAAGGCGCAGTGAATCTCCTGCATGCTTTCCCGTCGTGATCTAAGAGTGGCCATGGCGGCTCAAGTCAGGTGTCGCTCCACAGGGTGTACAGTGCGGTCTGAAGCGGGAGAGATGCGCAAGTAACAGAGGCGATAAAACGGGTTCGAACCTCGACTGGATGTGCAGCTTCTGTAATGGCCAGTCTGGACCTTGTAAGGTGTTCGGATTGCGTTTGACAAGATTGGCCGTTTCTCTTCCAACTCAACCCACCTCACCCATCCGATTTCTGTCCATGTGAAAAATATAACCACTGGAGACTGGGCCAACGTAGTGTTTAAAAAGCCCCACCAATATATCGACAAGGGTAGCTCAGCATTGATGTTTGTGCTACTTTGACAGCGACGCGTTGTGTGGGTATCCGGGGAGCTTTGACCTCACATTCAACGCAGTCTCTTTACTCTTTGCTCAAGACCGGCCAATTTCACCTGTTTCAAAATCGTCTTCTTCATCCTGTATGCCCACATCGACAAGATGGCGACTGACGAACACGCCATCTCTTCGCAGAACAAGTTTCACTTGGCAGACGAGATTCTTTTGAACATCTTCTCTTACCATCTGCTACCTTCAGCAAACACCATCGGACGTGAGAGATACGAAGACATCAACGTACCAAAAGGACCCATCCTACAGAACAGTCCCATCAAGAGCTATTCCGACAATGATCTACACACTGGAGCGTGTACTCACCAGCATGATGAATGGAGAATGAGACTTCAAACTCTATCTGCCATCATCAAAGCCAGCAGACGCTTGCACGGTCTCGCATTACCTCTGCTCTACCGAATCTATCCAGGTCAAACGATAGTCAAGCCGGATCTCTTCCTTAACACGCTGAAAGCTCGTCCAAACGTTGGTTTGCTTGTCAAAGAAGCTGTTATCGATCCCTGGAATTCAATAAACACCCCGAAAGAGTTCATCAAAGATTTCAAGGAGCTAATGTCCCGCTCTCCTGGATTTGCCGTATTGGAAGTCTTGCACAAGACCGCCAAGACTTGGAACGATGAAGCGCACGCCATTCTGCTGCTCTTCTACTGCCCAAACATCGAAGCTCTCGATTTTACCTGCCCAGCTGCCAGCTACAAAGGCTCCGCGACCTCCTCCCTCTTCACACAACTTCGTCGACTGGGACCCAACACTCTCGCACGGAATAATGAAGAGGCCGCAGGGAATGACTTGACAGATCTTCCACTGCGAAAGGTCAAGACGCTCTCCTTGCATCACGCTGAGCACCACTACATTCGCGACCTCGATGGCTCAGCACCTCTCATGCGCCTCTTCACTCTACAATCAGTAACAGTGTACCGTTTCTGGCGACGTGTCGATACTATCAGTAACCTTGGCCATGTACATGATCTTACTCTTTATCGGTGTACCTTTGAGCCTGGCGAGCTACTGAAAGGTCTTAAACGTTGCAGGGAGCTGCGTTCGTTGAACATCATTTTCGCTGGCTTCAAAGCTACTCTCGGCCGTCTCCTGGCGGAGAAGGACCACGTTGACTTTCACGAGTTAGGGAATGTGATTCGTACCAAACTTACGAAGCTTCGTAAACTGAGACTGGATGATCGTGAGCCTGACTTGCTTGAGCCTCGCAAGTTGGGCTCTTTTCGAGATGGTCCATCTTTGGAGGAGTTGGCTGTCAATGAGGCATGTTTAGGATGTTATGAGGTGGACGGGGAACAAGATGTGGCCACGTCCAAGCTTTCTGATATGTTGCCGCCGAGTTTGCGGTCTCTGGTCATCTTCCGCAACAATCAGTGGTGGCATCACACCGATCGTGGCCCAGCAGGTAATGCCCTGTCACAGAACGGTGTCACGTTTCATTTCGATGGGATACAGAAGAAGGTCGTTGAGATGCTCCGTCGTGAGCAGGAAAGCGTTCCTGAGCTTAGGGCTATTCACATGGACACGCCGCAGAAGTTTGGAAAGGCTGTGGGGAAGTCGTTTGGGTGGAGTTGTGAACAGGTTGTGGGAGATGAGGAGCTGGTGAGGCCTAGTATAGTAACGGATTCTTTGATGGAGCCGGAGGAGAAGAGGTCGTGGGAGACGACGCAGAATGAGAGGGCCGCAAAGCCTTCGGTGTTGCTGAAGCGATGTTGAGTGTAGAGCATAGCTGTTTGTGTGAAAGCCGTGGAGCTGTTGTGTGAGAAAATTGCATTGAGAAAGTTTCAAGAATATAACATTGAGTTTGGTGGGAGTGCTTCCTCAACACAGGCTATCAATGGAGGCATTGTCAACCTCTTTGCCAGCAGGATCGCTCGTACAGTAAATAGCGGGACGTTCGGAGCCTAAATACGTGATATCCCCTGGCTGGTCTTCATTAGAATCCTCGCGCTTCTGGGCTGCCTGGGTGGAAAGTTCCCGAGCGCGTGGAAAGGCAAGCTCCAACCTGGAAACAGGCACCATGAACTGCGTAAACAATTGGTAGATTTCGCTGCCTGGCCTGGTGGACACGTGCCAGTTGGTCAGAGCTGGCGTCCAAAGGAGTCAGAGCTTCGCCCAGCGAGCGGTCAGATACCACTTAGGAACACGAAATGGTTTCGAAGATAGCGCAATGCAAAGCGGTTCCGGAAGTCCTTTGCGTGGGTGTGATTGCAGTGCGATTGCATCTTAATTATCTTGGGGTGAGGTCCCGTCTGTAATGACCCTGACGTATGTAGGCCTCGTTCATTGCGCGCACTCGTTCATCGGCGGCGGTCGAAGGAATCCTGTCGGGGGCATGTGAGGATCGTGAGGTTTGCGCCATTGCGAATTTATCATGAGGTCGGTCTCTCGACAGGACTGGCTTGCCGTCCGTGCAGAAAATGTCAGGCCGCCGTTGCTTCGCCACGTCCAAGACATGCTTCGCCGCGGCGGGACTCCCTTGGTGGAGCATTTGTGCAGTCGACAGAACAAATGCCCAAATGTGGCCCGCTACGCCATAATTCGTGGAGGCCAAGAAGTCTCTCATGGCTTGGCTTTGTTCGTGGCTTCGCTCGCTGGACCATGACATGATGTGCAGATATGCAGGCTCAGCTGTCGGTTTTGTCGGGTGCCTTAAAAATAGTCTGCACATGGCCATTTCGGATTCCGCAGGGTCACGCATAAATACCGGTACGGCCCTGATGAAGTCTTCATACAAACGGGCGTCCGTGGCCAATTCGCTGACATTCAACCCTTTGGCTAGTCTTCTGTACAGCCAAATACCTTGCGAGGATGTCAGCAAGACCATGGGAGGGGAAGAGGTATACCATTTTTGGAATGTCTCACCAGCCTGATGGCAAGGTATAAATGTCTCGGGCATCCGTGGAGTGTTTTGGTGACTGTCATGAATGCCGAAACTCCATTGCTTTGCAAGTAAGAAACTTGAAAGCGCATTGTTCTCACCGTGCCAGAACACATCGTTTCTAACAAGATCCAGGAGTGCTATGCCTTTCCACCTCCGCGTCTGTCTTATGTGGAGGTGTGCTAGCGACTTAGGGGTGTGGTCGATGCGGATCCTACAAGATTTTTGTGAGATGGACGTCCAAAATTCATTTTGCCTTTCGTCTTACCAATCCCAGATGAACTTCTGCCCTTTCTCGGCCGCCAGGCAGTGTATCAAGGTAGTCAAGAGCCTAGGGTTCAGTCTGCTAGACTGTCAAGAGGTGTCAAACTGTCTTGGATGTTTTATTGACTCACGACAAATCTGTATCTTCGTAGACGTTGGTGCTGATGAGCCACTGCAGAGTCTGGGTTCCAGCACGGGTGAGGGCGAGGGCCTCCCTCGCGTCTGATCGAGATGCATGGAAATGATGAGTCCCAACAATCAATGCTTCTAGGCTGAGCATGAGTGAACAAGGTCAATTACGGTCTCCTCAGTCATTTCTCAGTGGAGAGACAAACCATTGTCCTACTATCTCTGCGTTTGCTTTTTCGGACTGCAGCACAGCGAGAGGATCCTTTTTCAGCTCGTTTGGTAGTTTATCCAGGACCACCGCTGGCTCGAGGTCTTTTCTGGGCGCCACGTGAGTAAGAGAGCATTATGGTGGCTTGCTGCAACTGCAGTTGCTTGTCGTGCTCACATCCAGGGCAAAGGCTCTATCTTGGCGCTTCCAATCTTCTTATTGAGATGATATTCGTAAAAATCAGGCTTAGGGGATGAAGCCCGAGGTTGTGGCCGTAATGATGGATTTCCGGGACCATACTGTGGACGTTCAACAGTCTCGAATGTGTTTAACGTCGTGTATCCTCTTTCCAGGCAGCGTGTTGTGATCGGACATCCGACGCGGACAGTGAGACGCCTGAATAGAAAAAGGTAGGCCATATTGTCGTCGAACTCATGAGAGACTGTATTGATTGAGCTGTCAGGTCATTTGAGGCATTGTTTGTGGTTGTTGTGGGCGAGAAGCGAAGAAGCGAAGTGAGGAGGGAAGCAAGGAAAGGAAGATGGGGGAGTAAATCATTGGATGTATACCTGCTTAGTCACGTTCTACGATCTTGGAACAGATCTTCGCCAATATGGTGTGGCTAGATACAGATATGCGTACATCTGCTACAAGGACGATCATTGCTTGAGATTCAAGCCTTGAGCGGAATGGAAGCCTGTTGGTCACACTAAGTATGTCTGTATCTCAATCACCAACTTTCTGAGAACGAAGCTTGGCCAAAGCTGAGGCTGAGGCTCTTGAATCAGTCAGAGCTGTCGATATGAGGATTCTTCACTGAATTCAGCCGACCATTCTGGCCTCTCCACTATGTAATGAGCGACAGTGCTAGTCCAAAGGCTTCTAGTACGTCCAAAGGGGTCGTCTTAATCGAGAAATGGTTCCTAAAACTGTTTCCTGCACTTCAACGAGGAGAACTTGTCTTGAATAATCCTCATATCGACAGCTTTGCGGAGTCTTGATCTTCAGCTGTGAAGATCGGCCTACTCCGTACTAGAGCGTCTTGACGCTCTGGTGTAGGCTCCGACGTCCTCAGACCTGCAATCTAGCATGATGTGCAGCCACGTCAAAGGCGAGGAACAAGCGAAGGATACAGGCCGGCTCCTTGAGGGGATTTATTACCTTAAGTCGTTGAGAGGCTGTACTAATTTAGAGCTGCAAAGCTTTTCTGAAGCGATACAGACTCAAGGATGATTGTCAGGCTAAAGATGGTATCGAAAGTCAAGCTCCCAGTCGCCCGTCTTGACTTTTCGATTATCCTCAATCTCTCCAGTCGCAACACTGTCCTTCTGCTTAGTACATGACCTGATATAAAGCATCTTGCCAATGATCAGAAGCTGCGACAAACAGATTGCGCCTAACGAGAAGCCGTTTCCAAGCAAGTATGGAGCTTTGCGATAGATTTGGCCTGCAACAATACCGGCGGTATTTCCAATAGTCTGCTGTAGCCCGATCGAGGTCGCACGCCTGTAGTGCGGCGCTGTATTCACGTTCAGCCAGGTGAGGTTCAGACCAGGTCCTGTGTAAACAGCTACAGCGCAAAGGAAGCAGGCAAAGAACCTCACTCCTGCTGACAAGGAAGTGCAAAGAAGCAGGACATATCCCACGATTCCAAAAAGGTTCGCGAAAAGGAGAAATGGCGCTCGCAGTTGATAGCGGTCAGACAGGAACGCCAAGCTGACAAATGCCAGCCCTCCCACCGCGTAGACGGGAACTGTCAAGTACTGCGTCTCATAAGTACCAAAGCCCATCTCCTTGATGATGCTCGGCAAGAACGTGCTGAAACCGTAAAGAAGGATATCCTGGCAGAACTGGATCAAACCCGAAAGGTAGACCTTTGGATCCTTCAATGCGATTTTGACTTCAGCCCAGTCAAAGTCTTCGCTGCCCATATAAGCAGCTCGTTGGTAAGCTCTCTGTTCCATGATCTCCTTCTGTCGTGCACTCAGGAAATAGCCCTTGGATGGTTCGTTTGGCAGGCCAAACCAGACGAGGACAGCAACGATAATTGAGAACAACCCTTCAATAATGTAGACCCATCGCCAACCTGCAACTCCGGCAACGCCGTCCATGTGAAGGATCGCATAAGCAAGCAATCCACCAAAAGCTCCTGAAATGGCAGTGCAGACGAACAAATAAGATACTCTCTTGGCCTGTTCTTCGCGGCGATAAACCATTGTGAGGTAGAGATTCAAGCCGGGGAAAAGTCCACCTTCGCAGGCTCCGAGGATGAGTCGGACTACGTACAATCCTGCGATGTTTTGGACGAGTCCGGAGAAGATCGTGACGAGAGACCACACAATTGCCAGGCCGGTCATCATGACTCTTGGTGTCAATTTCTTGAGGAGAATCGCCCATGGAGTCTCGGAAACAACATATGTTGCGTAGAAGATTGATATGGCTGTTGAGAATTCCTGGTCTGAAGCGTTAATGTCTTCTGGCATGCCTGCAACCTTGACATTTCCAATATTGGACCTATCCAGGAAGCAACTCAAATAGACGAGCATGATAATAGGCACCAAAAAGAGATCCAACCTAGCAAGAAGCTTCACTTCCTCCTTTGGATCGATTGTGACATTTTGCATGGTTCCTTGCTCCTCCGTCGAAGAAGAAGCATCTCCGCTGGGATAGTCCAGATTGGGGTGTTTCCCTTCGACAGCAGCCATGGTGACTTCAGTTTCGTTGACTGTATGGTTGGTATTGTTGGCAAGACCAGAGTTAGGAGCTTGATGTAGCTTGCGTTCTCGGCATCCTGCAGAGTCGCCCTATCGCCAGCCGAGACCCACTCATATGGTATCGTGCATACGGGACTTGGAGATGACTTGCCCGCGTCATGTGGATGAAGTTCAGGGGTATCTTTTGCACTCCATTGGCTTGATGCTATCGTGTCGATGTTTGAAGGCATGTGGCGTTTCGGGGCGATAAAGAAGTCGCCGTGCGTTCTTGTCAGGCGTATGAGGACACTTACGGAAGTTCTATGAGCTGTAGACGAGCATTGAGGGATCATAGTCGAGTCGAAGGGCTTGCAACGCCCAAGGCGGAGGGCTTCCTACCTCTGTGTCGCTCAATCAGATGTCGGCGGGATGAGAGAGAAGAGAAGAGTTCAATGGCGTGGGAGCAAGGGAGCCCTTGGAGATAGATCTGTAACCGTAGAAAACCTTGCTTGCTGACTGATCCGGCATCACGGCGTTGTTCGGTGCCGCCACTTCTTCCACAGAAGCTTTTGCATCCCTTTCCATATCACACCTCACGCCATCCATACAGAGACTAGGAGCAAATGCTGTCGGACATGGTGCTACAGCTCAGCGATGGCTAATACACCTTGCTACGCCACAAAGGCCGCCGCAGCTAGGGTCAAACAGACAACGTCGAGAAGTGGATTTCGATGAACGAGTTGCTGACAATCCATGCTCTAAGCCTTGCAGCAAAAGCTGGCGAACTGCAAGCCACGTTTTGGGGAGCGATTGAGCAGAGAACAACCACTACAGCACCCTCGTGAACACCACCATCTCAGCTGCACGGTGTCGAGCCCAAAGGTCCTCACGAGAGCGTTCGCCAAAGAAGTTGCCGCGGATCTCTACAGCCCGTCATTACAACCAGACATCTGGAACCTACCCTCCAGGCCAAAGCTTTGGATCCATTCGTCTACAAACTTAGGATCACCAAGGTGCGGGGACGCTGTGGCCTTACAACTTGCGCCACGAAGACATTAGCAAATCAAGCTCTCTCTCTCATTCTACCTGCTCTGTCATTTTAGATATGGACCAGGATTGACCGAGCCTAGGCAAAAAGTCTGTCGGCGTCCCAGGCCTCAGAAAAGAACGTGTCTCCAGCAACGCCGACTCACGAGATTTCCCAGAACCCAGTCTCGCCAGCGACTGATACTGGTACCACGAAAGATGAGAACAAGCCTGTATTGGTCATCCTTATGATTTAACATGGAAATGAGGACAATATGTTACCAGCAACTGACAAGGCACAAAAGCTGGTCTTGCCAAACACATCAAGAAAGCCACTGGAATCGACAATCATTTCTTGGAATCGTGGGAGATTGTACATGATGCCAGTATTGCACATCGTATGAGCTGGGCTGCATGCAGGCAGCATATCAAGCCAGGAGATATGGCTTGCTCCCTGCTGGGCATATTTGAGAACAACTTGCCACTTCTGTACGGTAATGGCGATCGAGCATTTCCCCGTTTGCCACTCTGAATCCTCGAAAAGTGAGACGACTATCCTCTCTTTCATATGGCTGAAAGTTCATATGTAGTGAGGGCTACGGTATGTTGGCCGTTCAACTAGCGGTGATGCTGGTGGCTGCGAGCTGCCTCGCTCGCTATTGGCCAATAGTAGATGCTAGGCGCTAGTACACGCGGCACTTCCCCTCGTTCCTGATTGAAACCCCACACACCGGGAGTTCTACATGTACCATAACAATACGTGCACCATGTCGATTTGTATACACCATTGACAGCAAGTCAGATACCCGAAGACCCATCAAATCCAACCCGATTGGTCTCACCGCGTCACGATCTCGCGGTCTGCACATCGACTCGAAGAACTTCCACAGTCTCAAGGAATTCGGCACGACGATATGAAGGTTGCTTATGCTCGAGCAAGAAGCTGACGTACTCTCGCGAGTACTTTCACCGAGATAGGAAGGTCGGCGGTCGCAGTGGACTCGGAGCTATCGATAGCGGATGACGATAACAGATACCGTACTGGAAGATGATTGTGATTCACGGATTCTCGGACTCTTCGCCCAAGCAGATTCAATTCCGGGAAACCGCGAACTCCAGTCCGAAAAAGGCAGGTATGGACTTCAGTCTGGATCATGCCGGATTGGCTTCTATCGCGTCTCGACGCATCGGAGTGGAATGCGACCTTCAAAGACCCACAGCCTAGTAGGGTGGGCAGCGAATCTAGTGGAGACAGGCGAAGGTCACAGGACCGCTCCTACATAAGAGCATTCCACTCCGATGTGCTCAGATGCTGTAGTCATTATATCGATCTATGTCGCTTTCCCTCTCCTTGCCATTCCATCAACACCAGACTTCGTAAGCTTCACACTCGCGATGCATGCATCGGCAATTTGGGCAGTGTGTGCATTAACTGCGAGCACTCTTGCTTCGCCTCATGTAGTGCACGAGAGGCGAAGCACGTACACGGACAGTCATTGGCACAAGACGACAAGGCTCACTTCCAAGGCAATCCTTCCCGTCCGCATCGGATTGAAGCAGTCTAACTTGGTAAGAAGAACACCGAGTATCTACTTTGGCTGTACTCTCATTGACGGCGCTTCTTGTATTAGGAAAATGGAGACGCATGGCTCATGGATATTGCTGATCCTGCTAGCGAAAACTATGGCAAGCACTGGACTGCGGGACAAGTAATGGACGCATTCAAACCCAGGTTAGAGTCCGAGCCAGATACGATCGTATCAAACAGTGGGCCAGGGTACTGATTCGATCTTCTCTATAGCGAAGAGACAGTCAAAGAAGTCCATCGTTGGTTGGTTGATTCTGGTATCGATGATCACAGACATCGTTTGTCGGAGGGAAAGAACTGGCTTGAGTTCACGGCTACTGGCGATGAACTCGACAGTTTGCTGAAGGCAAAGTACCACGTCTTCACCCATCGTACTTCCGGCGCCCAGCATGTCGCTTGCGACGAATACAGCTTGCCCGAGCACATCCAATCGCACGTGGACTTCATCTCACCAGGCGTGCATTTCGATGCAAAATCGAGAGGGTCCAAGGAGGAGGCCTACGATTCATACGGCCGCAAACTGGGCAAACGCCAGTCTCCTCGCAGCTCCCATTGGCCTGGTCCCAAACCTCACTGGCCTACATGGAAAGCTGCAATGCCTGGTGTGGACATATGCAATGACTCGTTTGTGACTCCGGCCTGCTTGAGAACTTTGTACAAGGTCCCCACGGATTTGAGTGCTGCAGATGGCAATAGCGTTGGTATCGTCGAATACACCCCGGAAGCATTCTTGCAATCCGATCTCGACCTCTTCTTCAAGAAGTACCAGCCTGAGGCCGAAGGGGAGGCTCCAGTCGTTGACTATATTGACGGGGGCTATGAATACACTGGCTACAATTTGACGACCTCGTTCGATTACCTCGGAGAGCCTTCACTGGATCTGCAGTATTCAATGGCGCTCTTATACCCTCAGAATGTTGTTCTTTACCAAGTCGGCGATCTTGCGGAGGAGGACTACACATCCTTCAACAATTTCCTCGACGCGATCGATGCGAGCTATTGCACGTATGATGGCGGAGACACTCCTGGTTACGATGCCGTCTATCCGGATCCATACCCTGGTCCTCACAGCTACCAAGGCAAGGAAGATTGCGGCACTTATGCGCCTGCAAAAGTCATCTCTACATCTTACAGCTACGACGAATTCGAACTTCCGCCGGCCTACGAGATTCGCCAATGTCATGAATACATGAAACTCGGCCTTATGGGCACCACTTTCACATACAGCAGTGGCGATTACGGCGTAGCTGGCTATGACGGCTACTGTTTAGCTTCCAATGGATCTCTCAATGATGGACTCTCTGGCGAATTCGTGCCTACGTTCCCATCAGGTTGCCCGTATGTTCTCTCTGTCGGCGCGACGCAGATCCGTAATGGGACAAACGATGTCGACGCCGCCGTAGCAGCCGGCGAAGAGGTCGAAGTCGCCATGGAGCTCTACCTTCAAGATGGTCTGATCTACTACGACGTGCCGGTGGGCGCTGATACGCTCGGTCAAATCATCTTCAGTTCCAGCGGTGGCTTTTCCAACGTCTTCTCCCTTCCTTCGTACCAAGCCTCGACTGTTGAGGATTACCAAAAGACTTATGCACCCAGTTATCCCGGAAAGTACAACGACAGCGGGGTATCGAGAGGTATGTCGCACTCTCTTCTTACTTGTCTCCCACAGTCGTGCTTATGATCAATTAGGCTATCCCGACATCAGCTCCAACGGTGCTTGGCTCAGCATCGTCGTCGATGGCGTGTTCAGCCAGGTCTTCGGCACAAGCTGCGCTGCTCCCACTGTCGCTGCGCTTCTCGGTCTGATCAACGGCGAGCGTATGAAAGTCGGCAAGAGCTCTGTCGGTTTTGTCAACCCGACCTTGTACGCCAACCCGCAAGTGATGAACGATATTACTGCCGGTAATAATCCCGTAAGTTGATGTTTCCCTCACTTGTGGCATTCGCAGGCTGTATCTTGAGCTCCAGTGTTCACGTACGAAAGCTGACATCCATGACAGGGTTGTGGCACTGAGGGCTTCAGTTGTGAGCCGGGATGGGTAAGTCCTCTTTCCAACCTAAAGTCACCAGATAGGACAACTACTCATGCGAGCGAGAATGCTGACAATGGTTCAGGATCCCGTCACCGGACTGGGAACGCCAGACTTTCCGAAGATGCTGGAATTATTTCTGAGTTTGCCATAGTAACACCTACCGTGTGGTCGACATGTAACGCTCCTCGGATATAGAATGGTCAATGTTCATTGCCCATGCATTGTATATTCAATTGTTCTTGGGGTCTCGATGATACCAGCGAGCCACAAGTTTGTAGTTGCGAGGCTCTGACTCCTACCTACCCCTTTTAACGCGGACAAAGCTGCTAGGGTTAGGGTTGGGGCAGTGCCAAAGCCCAGATCTTGAACTAGATGTGAGTGAATTGCATGTTAGTATGCAATTCAATTGTTTGGAACAGCTCATCGACTCTAGGCCGAATCATAACACTGCGTGCGATGTATCGTTCTTCCTTGGATCTTAACTTTGTAGCAAATCATGTGCTGAGTATCGAATAGAAGACCTGGAATCTGGGACAGGACAGCAGAATGTCCTACAGCAACCGCAGCTCCCCGATTGCCAAACGTACTCTCTTCGGCTAGAAGCACACCTTCATCAGCGTGCCCATAAATCTTCTGCGATGAAGTTTGCAGTAGATCAATCGCTCAACTCCTGAATCTGCCAAGAATCACCCAAACTGCCGCTCATGCTGCCGGTTGATTATTAAGCTCGGTTTCGACCTTAGAAGTCACTTCCAAGCTGACAGATAACGACCTACACATCGACAACAACGTACCATACTCGTCTCTCGAGTAGCATCCTGCTTTACATCTGGACTCGGTTAGCACGAAGAGCCTTTCGAAACCTGCACTGACCCATCTGGACCACCCGAAATCCGACGAAGCACAAATATCTTTGCCCATGGCTGCTCCTACAAGTTCCACACCAGGCATCGGCCAAGTCGACAAAAAAGCACGCAACCCCCGCGACTTCAAAGCCACCGAGGACAGTCGCCCCGACTGGAATGAATCAACTCCCTTCGTGTGGACCAAAACCAAGAAACCAGATTGGAAAATCGGTGATGGAGCCAACAACAAAAACAACCCTTCCAACACCCACCAGGTATCCGTCGATCCGTACGAAGAAGGTCGTAATCCCGCTTTAAATTACCGTCTCATAACCTCCGCGGTGATTCCTCGACCAACAGCCGTCATCAGCACAATTTCCAAAGACGGAAGGACTACGAACTTGGCACCTTATAGTTTCTTTCAAGCCATGAGCCATGATCCGCCTACTTTTGTTGTGGGACATGCTGTGGGATCGAGTTCTGCGAAAGATAGTCTGAAAAATATCAAGGAGACTGGAGAGTGTGTTATTAATGTGCTCACGGAAGATATTCTTGAAGCTTCTAATGCTTCTGCTATGGATGCCCCTTACGGAGTGAGCGAGTGGTCGTTGACAGGCCTCACTCCGGGAGCTTGCACAGATGTCAAACCAAGTCGGATCGTAGAGGCTGTGTTCGCTGTAGAATGCAAACTCGTAGCTACGCATGAGATTGCTAGTAAGAGCAAACCGGGAAAGGTTGCGAATGTCATTACCATTCTTGAGGGTAGCCGATTCTGGGTCAGAGAAGATGTCGTGGATGAGGATAGAAAGTACATTGATCCGTCCAAGTCGAGACCTATTGGACGTTTGCAGGGCATATCGTATGGGAGGATCACGGACGCTTTCCAGATTCCGTGGCCAAGCTGGGAAGATGTCAAAGATGGTGCGGAGACGGATGGGAAAGTCAAAGCGAAAGCAGATGGTCAATAGTGAGTCAAGATACAGCTTATGCATGTCGATACATAGACTTACCCTGTGATGTTGTGCCAAAATGTAATAGGGAACCTGTAGCCCTTCTATTTCCCCCGAATCGCCACAACTATACTGTACATCTCCACTCCAAATGCATCCCTACCATCCCCTTCTCTTCCCTCTCTCTTCCTCCCCTTTAGCCTTGGCCTTGTTCTTCTTCCCCTCATACTTCTTCCTCTTCTCCCTAGCCCACCTCTCCGGCTCAGCAACAGCCTCAATTCTCCTCTTCTGCCTCCTACCCTCCCTTCTAGCCTTGGCCTGTGCTCTGACCCTCCCCAATTCTTCCACAAACACTTCCGCCCCGACTTTCTTCTGCACCACATCAAGAACGCCCTGCGCATTATCTGCAAGCGCCCGATAGAGTTCTCCAGGTGGTTGCGGGATAGATGTGTCAGTAAGGTTGTAGAGTGGTCGAAGGACGTGCTGGAGAGCTGGGACGTCGTCGAGTTGGTTCAAGAGAAGAGAGATAGTTTGCAGGGCTGCGGAGCGGGAGGCGAGGGCGAATTTGTCGGCTTGTAAGGCGGAGGAGAGGCGGCGGAAAAGGTATTCCAGGGCCGTGTTCGTTGCCTTTTCCTCTTCCTCCTCGTCGGACGCATCTTCGTCATCTTCCTCAACCTTCTCATTCCAAATCATCCCATTCGCAGCAAAGCATCTTCCCAAAAACACTAAATTCCGCACAATTTGTGTGATCAATACCTCGCTCGTCTTGAACGCGATCGCACGCAACGCACGCAATTCAGTCGAGCAAAGCTGTCGCATATCCTGGGCGGAAATATCCAGTCCACCAGAGCCGCGGAGCGGAAGACCAGCCAGACCTTTAGGAGTCTTGGAGCTGGAACTGGCGACATCCGTAAAGAAAGTCCCAAGCAAGGTAGCGACGGTCTCCTGAATAGCTTCCATAGTCGCAGAACTGACAGGCAGACTTCTCAAAGCAGTCCATAATCCCGCCGCAGACTTGCTGAGCGCAACTTCAGGCGCCACGTCCGTCAAAGTGGCCATAGTCCGTAGCGCATGCAGCACGAATTGCGGCTGCACAATCTCGCCATCTTCAGCCCCATCTTCCAGAATAGCTTGCACATCCCCGCGGAGCGTCTCAAGCTGTTTCTTCGGAAGATTCTGTCGGGAACGTAGCAAGATGGCCCAGCATTGCAGTGCACCACCTCTCACTTCCGTCTTCTTCCCATCTCCCAACCAGGACGATTTACCCATAAGAGCAGTCATCTTCCCCAACTCCTTCTCCTCAACCCGCTCAAAAATCCTCCCAATCAACAATCCAGCCATAGCCCGACACTTCGCATCAACATCACTACAAAGCACCGGCATAAGATGCACAAAAGTCGTCCCCGATATCTCTCCCAAAACGTCTGCCGAAACTTTCCCAACAAGCAAAGAAAGAAATTCCATAACGCTCATCCGCCCACTCGCATGTTCGAATTTCAAATTCGCAGTCAAGAAAGCAGTCTGCTTAGTCCAGCGATCTTTACCCTGAGGATACTCCAGCACAAACTGCAGATAAGCACTTCTCGCAGCTTCTCGAATACTGCTCGTGGGATTCTGAACCATGACCTCCCCGACTGCGTCTAGGACTTCGTAGACTTCGGCGATAACAATCTTCCTCCCAAGAACAGCGCGAAGGAATTTGTAGACTATAACTTGGCGATCCGGCTCATCGATGTCTGTTTTGAGTTTCTTAAGAAGGACAGCCAGGTCGCGCTCCTTGATGACTACGCTTCGGCGCTCGCGGAGGACGGAGGTGATGAGTTCCAGTGCAGCCTTCGCGGAGTCTGAGGTTAGAGATGGAGCGGCTTTGAGGAGGTTGAAAGATTCTTTGAGATAAACAGGGGCATTCTCATCCAGTTCCGCAAGTCCAGAGATTCGCATGATTGTAGCTAAAAATCTCAATGCCGCGAGTTTGACTTCTTCGTGACCACCTACGAGGGCATCACCAGCGACAGGTAGGAATCCTTGCATATTCTGCGGTGTCTGAAGATCTTCGTGGCGTTTGAGGATCTTGCGGAGAAGGTTGAGAGCGAAGCTAATGAGCTTGAAGGAGTAAGAAGCCGTAGCTCCCCTTGTCTTGCTCTTCTTTGGCTCTTCAGGTTGGATCAAGAAGCGCTGGAGTCGCTCGTCGACTTTCTTCGGCTCCTTGGCGGTGGCTTTTGCTTCAGTCTCTAGACGCACGGCTCGGACAACTTCCCAACAGAAGACCAGCATAGCTCTAGTTTCGCTCTCGGGATTCATATCAAGGCCTTTGCGAAGGCGGACTAGGAGTTCGTCGACTTTCTTCACAGTCTTCAAGTCGACTCGCTCCTCTAAAAGACTCCTGATAGGAGCAACCAGAGCGCCTAGCTGACCAACTGCAGTTGTCCGGGCGAGAAGTTCCAGGGTATCAAACGACTTGCTACTCTTCACTTCTTTCATCGCACTCCTGTACTCTTCCGCATCCTTCTCGGCACCTGTAGCGCCGAAAACATCGTCCATAATGACCATCATGATATGCGGCAGACATTCATCCAGCTCTCCAGTCTCGAAATTCCCCTGCACAAGGAGGGAATGCACGGTATAGCTCAGTACATGCAGCTGCGGTCCTCTCTTCAACGCTCCTCGGAGTTCTTTGAGGATGAAGCTGAAGTACTGACTTCCCACAAGTGAAGCGATATTAGCCAGTGCTTTGCGTGTCTGGTCTCTTGCCTCTTGGCTTTTACTCCTCAAAACATGCGCGACATCCGTCAGAACAGCTGGAAGTCTCGCTTTGAACTCCTCCTCCGGAAGCGAAATCAAGAGCTTCACAATCGTAACAGCAACCGGCATTCTGCGATCCACAGTCGACTCATCCTTTTTATGCAAATACTCCATGAGGGGAGGCAGTTGTTCAGCAAGAATAGCCTTGGTATCCGAAACACCCTCTTCTTTCTTCTTCCCATCAACCAAAGCCCCAAGCAATCTCAGCACGATCTTCTCGAACTCAGGTCTAGACTTCAGGTATCCCGCATACCGACTAAAAGTCCCGCGAAACGCAGTCTTGGAAAGCACAGTCGCAAGCGCACCGATAGTGAGAACACCCTCATCTGCCAATCCGCGGCCGGCGTCTCCACCATCGGCATCAAAGACGAAATGCTCAATGAGTGGGATCCAGATCTTGCTGACGTTTGCAGAGCCCAGGCTACCAGACTCTTCCTTGATTCGCCTCAGAGCGCGGAGTCGTCGATGTTGTTGAATATGTAGCAGATTCGTAAAGACACTAGCCTCTTCATCTCCGCCAACGAGCAGACCTTGCATGCCTTGAACTTTTGGCCAAGAAGGAAGTTTCTCCACGAGATGGCCCAGAACGGCGAGATATTCGCTTCGAACCAACTCGCTGGTTTCCTTGATGCCGAATTCGATGCCTGCGAGAATGGATTGTTCCGTGAAGATCAACCAAGCAGGATCGGCTTCGTGAGCCGCCGCAGCATCGATGTACAGCTCCAAAGCGCGAGAAGAGCTAGTCCTGTTGACGCGATCTTCACCATCGCGAATGTAGAAGAGGCAGTTATGCACAACAGGCAGCCACTGTTCCAAACTCAACTTCGCAGAGTCCTCGTAGACTTGCTTGAAAGCCAAATCTCTCTTTTCATGATCGACCTCGTCCAGTTTCGTACCGAGAGCATTCATATCCGCGCAAATGCTTGCTGCTTGCACGAGCCTCTCATCATCGCGGACTAGTTTCGCTAGAACGTCTGCAAGAAGAACGCGGGCCTCGGAATCCTTCAATCGGGAGAATAGAGCGCAGAGAGCAGGATACAGGCTCTCTTTCGCACCGCTGACTTCGAATCGCTCAATTAGTGGGGCCAGAGTACGAAGCAATCCGGTCTTGATCCATGGCGAGACGGCTTTGCCAGGCTTCTTGAGGAGATCCGTACAGATCCTGGTGACGTTTACGGCTTCGTTCTGTGATGTGATGCGCTCTGCAAGCATCGAGAAGGATTTCACGCACGCATCCAAGATCTCTTTTGTGGGTTGCTGTTCAATGACGGTGCCGATGGCTTGGACGAAACCAGAAACTCTGGGTTGGAGGACGGCATTCTCAATGCTCTCGTGGAAAAGATTGTCAAGGATGTTCTGTAGGATGAACAGTCGGACTTCGTCTTTGGAGTGTGGAATCTGCAATAAAGCAGCTACACTCTCTAACATGTTTCCTCCCTCTCCAGTGAAAAGTGTGGCTGTTGTGGGCTGGGCTGTCCAAGCTGCGATAAGACGCAGACTTCCAGAGACGGACTGGGCGTTTTCGTTTGCAAAAGCCTGTAGACGAGGCACAATCAGGTTATCCGCGATGAGTTGCCCGTAATGCTTAGTATCGAAATCGCTCATGGTAGAGAAGACCTTGACCAAACACTGGATACCCGTCTGACGAATCGACCGCAGCATTGCCAGATCCGAGCTCTCCTCTCCCGTGGAGCTCTTCTCGATCATCTGCGATGCACTCGCTGTGCAGGCCAGAATGCCATTCATGAGCTTCGAGATGGAAGGTTCAAGTTCACCGCCCAGGACTTGCAGCATGTCGTTCATCATGTACATCATACCCAGCTGCTGGCGAAGAGGAGCTTTGATCTGCGATCCGGTAACGTCAAGCGTAGTGTCTGAGTCGACAATGGAAGAGAGCGCGATGTCCAGAAATTGCTCCAGAGTCTCGCCACCAAATCTCGAGAGCGCTACAAAGATTGCTTTCCTGCGGCCGGCTTGACCTTCTTTGCCGCCAGCGACAGCTCTGCCGTATAGCAATCGCAATAGAACAGGCATGAGTCCAGCGTGGTCTTCGGGTCTGATGCCCTCTTCTTCCTCCTCCCTTGACTCGCCTCGCAGAAACACCGAAAGCTCCTCTCTGAACCGGGCTTCGTCAAGCAGGTTGTTGAGATGTTCCTTGTACCTGATAACAGACGGCTCCTTCCACGCCAGGATCGCTTTGACCGCAGACTGCTGGATCTCAACATCTCCATTCGCGCAGAGAGCCAACAGAGCTTCATGAACTTCGTTTGAGCGGAATAAGACTGTGGGATTGACGAATTGCGAAAACACAGCAAGCATGGCTTTTTGATCTTTGCGAGCCCAGCGATCAGAGGTATCATCATCCGAAGTGTTCGATCCTCCAGCCCATTTCAGTAGCACCGGTACCAAGATCCGTGAGCGCTTCTCAGCGATGTGTGGAATCTTGTGAAGTACTCTCAACGCTTGGCTTCGTGCAGTTGCGGTGAGTATCGGCACACGCTTTGAGTCGATAGCTAGTTGTTGAGATGGGGAAGGAAGACCGCTCAAAGGCTCTGCAAATACTTGCTTAGAGATGGCAGAAAGCTTTGCAAGATTTGGACATTCAAAGTCCGAGAAGACCTTGAAGCCGTCGGTGTCGACGTCCAGAACGGCAGGTAATCCAGCGTCTTCATCTTCGGCAGTAGCTTTGCCGTCAATCCAAGACTGAGCCAGCGCCATCACGACGTCTTCTCCCGTCTTCGACTGACATATCGATGCCAAAGCCGTTGTAGCGTCATCCCAAGCTTGGGAGAGATGTACGTGTAGCAAGCCAAAGCAGTATGTGGGGATTGCGCGAATCATCAGATCATCTCCTTCGAGCTTCGCAAACTCGGCTGCCATTTTGCGGACGTTCATGGAGATGGACCTGGCGGTGTCGAGAGAGATTGGTGTCGATTCGATGGTAATGGCCGCAGCAAGAGCTTCAGGTTCAGGGATGTTTCTGATTTGGTATAGTGCTTGCACAATGTTCAGTGCATCTGATCGAATAGAGTGAAATGACGAGCAGAGGCAAGCCACAAGAGCAGTCTCCAAGGTTTCCATGTGTGAACCGCTGACGTTGGAGGGACTGCACTTTTTGACGAAGCGCAATAGGTTGGACCAGAAACTCGGCAACAAAGCCATCTCTGAGCTTACAGCACAGAGGGAAAGCCATAGTTTTGAGATCTCTGCAGCATCGTCGTTCTGCTTGAGGAGGTTTTGAAGGCCAGAGCCGAGTGCGAAGTCTCGAACAGCTCCGCCTTTCTCTAACCCATTCTGAACCAGGCCCATCAGAAGACTCTCCAATGTCTCGTTCTGCTTCTTGTCGACAACCAGAAATGGAAGAGCCAATAATGCCGTATTTGCTTTTGCCAGGACAGAGTCAGGATCAGCCAAGCCGTCCAAGTCCCTCGTAGTGTGTAAGATATCATCCAGCAGTCCATCAACCATCTGTGTCGGGCATTTGAACTTCATCTCTGGCTTTCCCTTGGCCAATCTAGGCAGGGATGTGCACAGTTCGGGACTTGCGTTGGTCGAGGAATCCATAACAAACTTCTGGAGATGCGGAAGCACGAAGTTGTCGAATCTCTCTGTCCCAAGTCGTGAGACCATGTCGCAGAAAGTGAGAAAGTACTTTGCCCACTTCCCACTCCGTAGACTCTCAAGAGTTTGTCTGGTTGCCAGCACTGCGTCGATTGATGACGTTTGCAATGCCACAGCGAACAGCGCAAGTGTGGGATGTGCAGCAACGTCTGTCAGATTAGATAGCTCGCCAGCTGCCGAGACCAATCCCTTCACTACATTCATAACAGCCTTCCAATCTGATATTCGAGAGCCTTTCCGCACGGATATGACTGTAAAAAGCATGGTGCTGCAAAATCGAACGTTGGAGTTCGTCGGTGCCAAGATAGTTTGCTCGATGTGAGCCAGCAGAACATCGAGAATAGTCTGGAAAGAGCCGTCCATGCAGTGGTGAATCAGACTCGTCAGCACTCCAGATGCAACATTCTCCATTACGAGATCATCCTCGTCCAGATTTGCCTCGGCGTGCTTGAACAGACTCAACATCACCGGAACTCCACTCGTGTGGATGCCATGTTGCACACCTTTGACGGCTTCTGTCAGCAAAGTCATGGTTCCCTGCTGCAGCAAATCCGCAGAATTGCTGGCCATGGTGGCCTTGCAGTCCTTCAACATGTGCTCCATGATCCGATCTAATGGTTCCTCGTCTCTCTGGTAGATGACTGCCGCCTTTCGCAGCAAGAAACTCAGCGCTTCAGCAGTAAATCTGACAATAAACGGCTTCTGCTCCTCCTGGCCCAGATATGGCGCAAGCAAATCATACAGCGGCCGCAGATCGGGAGTCAGTAATCTCGACAGATACTTGAAGAGCCAGGCCAGACATGTGAAACTCCACTCGATCACCGCAAAGTCCGAGTGCTTCGCCGCCACCGCCGCAACAGTCGACACGGCGCGCTGGAAATGCGACTCAAAATTTGTGTCCAAATCATGCGCAAAATGCGCCAAAAGTGCCAGCAGCGGCTCCATGGCCAACTCATCTCCCTTTTCAATATACTTCACCAGCAAATCCATGATCCTCTCTTCATTGTGTAGCACAACAGGCAGATTATCACTCAGCGGCGTTGCTTCTCTCGCGAAATCGGTAAAAGTCTGCGATAAGTTTGTGTCCTTCCACGCCTCCAACGAGCTCCCAAAGTAGGAATGTGTGTTCTCCTCTGCCACTTCCTCCTTTTCTACATGTCGCTTCCGTCGGATCGGGTCGATTTTGAGATTGGTGATTCTCTCGTTGAAGGACTGGAAGCGGTAGTTCTTCGTGTGCGGCGTGCTGTGACGCGTGTTCTTCTTCGCTTTGACCACCCGGTTGGGCTTTGCACTTGCTTTGCGAATTATAGGTGTCGGCATCGTGGCGACAAGGAGGATGTGATGCGACAATGGTGAAGATACATGTAGAAGCTGCAGCGGCAAGCAGTCGAGATGGACTTTGGAACTTTTCGAAAGATCTCAGATTAGATTAGATTAGATTTTGACGGCTAGCTAGCGCGCGGATCGGCGGAAGCTAAACCTTAAATCTGATCGCGCTTGCCAAATTTCACAACACATCTGTCGAGAACAGACTTGAGAAGCATCATCTCTACCTCCTAGCTTCATCTTCAGCAATCACAAGCCAAGAACAGCTTCACAAGCAGACACTACTGCATTCACCTTGAGAACTTGTTCGCGCACGGACCCGACATGAAGTCTACTTAGGCCGTTCCATCGCTCACTGAATGCTTCGACTCGACATCAACGTCTTTCCTTCAGATCCACCTCCACTTCTCTCCAACATGGCTGCCAAAGTGTGAGTCCACCATCCAATCTCTATTGCCACTCGTACTAACATATTTCTAGTGCCATCATCGGCGACATCAATGGCCAACTCTCCGAAGTCTTTGGCAAACTGGCCAAACTGCATGCAAAATCACCATTCGCAACCGCGATTATCGCCGGAAATCTCTTTCAGGAGCCAGACAGAACGACCGACGCAGATGCAGAAGAAGTAGTGAAGTTACTCAATGATGAGATTGTCGTCCCGTTTCAGACCTACTTCGCCCTCGGCAAGCGACCACTTCCGGAGTCCGTTGTCGAGAAACTCAAGGCCAACAATGGTCAAGTTTGTGAAAACCTCTTCGTTATGGGTCGGAATTTCTTTACCAAGACTTTCGAAGGCGTCAAGGTCGTCGCCATCGGCGGAGCTCACACTAGCCAAGATGATACCTCACTCCCCGAGTACGCGCCTTTCCACACCGAGGCAGATATCACACGTGCCAAAGAGTACAGAGACACTGACATCCTCATCACCACCGATTGGCCCGAGGGCATGCGAAATGGCTCACGGGCAGCCACTTCCTACACCGCTGGCGAAGCACCATTTGGAGACCGCAGCATCGCGGATCTCTGTGCAGCACTCAAACCTCGCTACCATTTCTCAGCCGGCAAATGTCTCTTCGAGCGAGAACCTTTCTTCCACGCCGGCGATACACCTCTTCCCATCACTCGTTTCTTGAGTCTCCCACCCTATGGCAATGAATACAAGCAGAAATGGATCTACGCCTTTAACATCGGTCCCTCCGCTCCTGCTCCCCAGGAACTGCCAGCAGGATGCACAGCTTCGCCCTTCACCTCCCTCAAGAAACGCAAACTGCCGTCTCAAGAAGATAGCTACAACGGCTTCCGATTCGCCACCGAACAGAACACATCATATAACGGCTCCGACGACCGCTATCGTCCCTCGGGAGCTCGCGGAGGAGGTCGCCACAACAAGAAACGCCGAACAGATTGCTACTTCTGTCTCGGAGGCGAAGGATTCGAAACTCACATGGTCGGATCCATCGGCGAAGAAGTCTTCCTCACGACTTCAAAAGGACCACTCACTACCTCCGCCAATTTCCCCGACCTCGCTATGCATTCCCACATGCTTATCATTCCACTCCCTCATGTCGCGACCTTTCAAGCTATGAAAGTCAAAGACGGTGAGGCAGCGACGGTTTCGTGTCGAAAGGAAATGGAGCGCTACAAGGAATCTTTACAGACGATGGTTAGTGCCAAGAGCACGAAAGGCACAGGTGATGCCACTCTCGGAGCTGTTACGTACGAGATCTCACGCGCTAGTGGCGTGCATCTACATTGGCAATTCCTCCCTGTGCCCGTCGACATGATCAAGAAGGGACTAGTAGAAGCTGCCTTCGACGTCGAAGCCGAGAATCTCAAGTACGGTGCTTTCGCGAAGGATGAGGCTGCAATCAAGACAGCGGAGGAGGGCGACTATTTCAAAGTCATGATTTGGAGTGAGGCCGGGGAGAAGACTGTGGTGTTGCCGCTGGAGCCTGAGATGAGGTTTGATTTGCAGTTTGGGAGAGGGGTTTTGGGGAAGTTGTTGGGGTTGGAGAAGAGGAGACATTGGAAGGATTGTGGGCAGAGTGTGGAGGAGGAGAGTGCTGATGCGGAGGCTTTCAAGGGCATGTTTGAGCAGTATGACTTCAATATGCTTGAGGGCGAGGGGAATGAGCAGAGCGGTGTTTGAAATTGGGAATTGGTCTCAAGTGGAGGTGGACTGGACCGAGCGTGTTGGAAAGCCAGCCATTTCTCTCCGACGGTATGACCTGAGATATTGAGATCTGGCCGCACGATTGGTGCGCTTGGGACCTTTTTCTGTTCCTGCGAGTCTACATTTTCAAGACTGCTGCGAGGGAAAATCTACGACATCTCTATTTGGAGGTTTCAAAAGCGAGTTTAGCGGCGAGATAAAGGCTCGACGGGGAATGTGAACATATGCATCGCCCGAAACTCGCATTCACTCCCTGTATTCTGGCTCTTGATATCGCGCTAGCGAAGACTGATGGGAATAGGTCTCCGGATCTGCTTTGGAGGCGAGCGGATCAGCTTCGCTCACCACGCACATTCGACGCGATCGTATCTCTTCGGAACGGGATACTCTGGGTTTGTCTGCGTCTTCTACTCAATATCTTGGCTTTCTTGTCTTCTTCCAAACATTCCGGCTAGTCTCCCAGTCACCCAATCCGCGGACGCTTCCAGAATTGCTCGGGGAGTATGCCATGGAGCAATGTTCTTTGTCTGGTCGATAATACACGAATGGCAACTGATAGTTGTCACCAGCCTTTTGCTTGGGAGAACATGCATCGAAACTGTCGTCTCTTTCTCTTCGAGGAATTTTACCACGACAAACATTGAATCGTTTTATGCTGACATTGTAAAGCCAGCTTTGTTAATTACGATTGAGACCTAGGGTACATTCTAGAAGCACAGCAAACACAGTACAATCCGGGCAAACAACACGCAGATACATCTACCTTGGGACCTTGACGGATTGACAAGACATATTTCCACTATCCTCTCTTCTGCTCCAATCCCACAAATCGGTCACCTACTACCAAATCTTCCTGGACGCAAGCACGATGAGTTTCCTCAGGTCCTTATGCCTGCGATGCCCGGACGATGATGCAGCAACACTGTGCTCCAGCAACGTCAACAAACCAGAGAGCCTTGCCAAATGCACAGCCAATTCTGCCGCTGCAGCCACTTGGCCAGGATTCGTCAATGATCCTCAAATCAATCCCGCCGACACTCTCCCAGACGCCCAGAAGTGCCAGTACTTTGTGGTTGATGTTTACAAGAGCAGTGGCGCATTCTTGAAGAAGATGAAGAAGGGTGCCGAGGAGGAGCAACTCAAGACTTTCAAGGAGTGGAAGTCTCAGCTCACTCAAGACTGTGATGGAGTGGAGGTTGCAGTGTCCAAGCAATTGCTTGAATATGCTTATTCTCAATCCTACAAGGGCAAGCAAAAGGAGAAGAAAGTCTCGACTGTAGGGAAGTCGAAACCCAGTCTATTTGTCCCTGCTTCAAGCTCAAAGCCTGCCCCGACTCTGTCTGCTGCTGCGACGTCCAGTTCGTCCACCGATACCCAAGATTTGCTCCACAAATCTACCGCTGGCTTGTCTCAGTTGACCCTCGCTTCTGGACCATCATCATCCAACACGACTTCTGCTAGCAACTCAGGTCAGGACAGTCCTCCTTTTGGAAAATTCCTAAAGTCCAACACAACAAAATCTCAATGCGGAGCCACTTCGCCCGGCAACCTCGGTCTGCAGCCTGCTTGGAAATGCGCCACTCCGCTCCCCTACAACAAGGGAGACATGTCTGCTGAGACAAACTGCCCAGAAATTCAATCGATCCGCCTTCTGGAGGACGAAATCGACAAATACCGCACTGGAGCTGGTGGCAAGAATATCCAGGTAGTTACCAACTACGTTCAAGTCCAAAAGCTGCCAAAGCGAGTTTACGAGTACAGTATTTCTTACGGCACAATCACCCAGACGGACAAAACTTATCGTAATGTCACTCAGCGAGCCCAGAAGGAACAGATCTTCAAAGCACTCCGCGACATGAACCCACTCCACGGTAACAACGATTGGGCTACAGACTACACCGCCATCTGGTCTTTGAAACCTCTCCAGGACCCATCTCAGCCGTCATCCAGCAGTCACGAGCCAGTTGAGGGTGAGTCCTTTACCACTGAGCGAGTTGACTTCCACAAATTCAGTGGCAAGCAGTCCAGCCTTACTGGCGTCACATTCTCCTTCACTCGCAGGCTGGACTTCCCCAACGAGTCTAGAGCTCTTGTATCATCGAACATCAGGAACGAGAAAGGTGCCCCAGTTCACATTACTGCACTCAACGCATTGATCTCCTCAAAAGTCGCTTCGAGCGGCTCAGTCATCTCCACTGGACCAAACAAATTCTTTTCCCGAGGCGATTTTGACCCGTTCCTTGCAATTCAAGCTCATCGAGGCTACTTCACCTCAATCCGCCCTGGAACTGAAAACATCCTTCTCAACGTTGGCACTATGACTGGTGCGTTCTACCAGCCTCTCAGAGTCTCTGAGTTCATCACCGCAACAAACAACAATGGCCTCAAGGAGTACGGCAACGAGGCTGAGCGTTGCAAGAAGCTCTTGGTGGGTCGCAGTGTACGCATTCTGTACGATCGTGCCTCTCACGAGACTGTTTACGATGCCAATCTTGATGCCAATCGTCATCGCATCATTGTCGAGATCGGAAAGAAGCCAAGCCAGCAGTACTTCACCGTGGGTAAAATAACAATTTCTGTGATGGACTACTTCCAAAAGGAGCTTCGCGCATCCCCAGCGCCCAGCGACAAGTTCTACTGTGTGAATGTTGGAGCCAAAGAGAGTCCGAACGACATAGCAAAAGGGAGTTCAGACGACAAACCCAAGCCAACTTGGATCCCTGCTGAGTATGTCGCACTTGATCCGGATCAGCCTTTCGCCAGAACCCTTGCATCTGAACACCAAAGAAAACTGCACAATTTTGCAGTTATTGCTCCATCTGTGACCAGGGAGAAGATTGTCAAGAATGGATTCAATCTTCTTGGCCTCTCCGAGAACAGGTTCGCTGGTCTCGATATCAAGATCGTACCCGAACTCTTGCTAATCCCAGCCCGTGCTTTGACCGGGCTTGCCTTGCTGGTTCGAAACTCAAGCAACGGGCATTTGGAGAAGCGTCCTTCAAAATTCGCCTCTTGGAACCTCACTGGTGCTCATTTCCACACGTCAGCTCCGGTGCGGACACCGATCATGGCTCTCGACTTTCGTAACAGCTATAAAGGTGGCAGCGATCTGGACAAGATTCCCTTCACCGTCACAAATGCTATGAAAGCAAATGGAATGAAGCCTCCAACTCCAACTGCTCAGAGCTACTGGGGTCAGGGCGACTTGGCCAGTGATTACACCGATGAAGAGCTCACCGCCGAGATGAACCCACTCCAGCCTCGAAACACTCCTGGTGTTCACGTCGTCATCCTCCCAGACACCGACAAGGACTCATACGCCACCGTCAAGCGAGTCTTCGACCAGCATATCGGGTCTCATACTGTATGCTTCACCGTCGGCAAGCTAGCCAAGGCGAATCCCCAATTTTGGGCCAACTTGTGCTTGAAGTTCAATCTCAAGCTGGGTGGTGTCAATCATCTACCAGCCCTTGAAGGTACGGGAAACAATTCTGCCTTCACTGTGCTTGGCAGAGACACGATGGTCGTTGGCGCAGATGTCTCTCACTCTCCCAGCCACATGAGGCATTGTCCATCCGTGGCAGCTCTTGTCGCCAGCGAAGACTCCAACTACGCCAATTTCCCAGGCTCAATGCGACTCCAGGCATCCAAGCAGGAGTTTCTCGAAGATCTCAGCGGCATGATGGTTGAGCGACTCCTTCATTATGCGGCTAAGAACCATCAACTTCCCAAGAAGATCATCTTCTTCCGCGATGGTGTCGGCGAAGACATGTACGATCGTGTCCAGGACCAAGAAATTTCACAGATCAACTCAGCATACCAAGACATTCGCAATAGCGCGAGTGACTTGCAGCGCTCTGGCCGCCTCCCAGCAAATTTCCAGCTCGGTGACAGCAAGCCTCAATTGACCTTCATCATCGTGGGAAAGCGTCACAACACCCGCTTCTTCCCGAACGGGAAGTCCCAAGCCGACAACAAAGGCAACGTTCTGCCCGGTCTCATTGTAGATCGTGTCATTGCCCGACCGAAGCTGAACAACAACGATCAGACTTGCGATTTCTTCTTGCAGTCACACGCAGCGATTCAAGGCACAGCTCGTGCTGGACATTACGTTGTTCTTCAACGAGGAGCATTCAACATCCAACAGATTCAAAATCTTACCCACGCCTTTTGTTACAACTATGCTCGTGCTACCAAGGGCGTTTCGTATGCAGGACCCGCTTACTACGCCGATCGTTTGGCGGATCGCGGTACTTTGTATTTGAGGGCGTATACCAAGGGCAAGTCTGAGCCTGAAATTCTCATGAGCGATGCTGAGAAGGATATGTCTGGTCAGGATGGAGCGAGGGCGTTTGAGAGGCGCGTGGCTTTGCATGTTCAGGGGTTGAAGGTGTGGAATCCTAGGGTCGATGATCCTGTTAGAGCTGGTGGCGTTCGTCGTGTCAACCCTTGGCATCCTCGATTGGATGGTTCCATGTTCTGGTTGTGAGCATTGAGCAGGTTGTTCTTGGTGAGTGCTGTTAGACATTTGTTGAAGAGAATCACAGTGTTGCTGATCTAGTTGTCTTGTAGACAGAGCTAGCAAAGTGAGTATTATCTCAAGCTGCTTCAATGTGCAAATCTCCCCTTCATTAATCGAACATCGATACCAGCCAACGCATTCTGGTATTCTCAAAGAGTAATTCGCATGGAGGCAGCCATGCAAGGTATTCTCAAAGAGAATTGAGGCATCAGAGCTTTCACACACGCAGATTTCCACGGGGCAAACTTTCCCAGCGGATTGACTCCAAACATTCGGGTATTCAGGCGGTTTGTTCCAGCTCAATCCTCACAGCCCTAGCACAGCTAGCTATCATTCACTTATCATGCGGGGTCTCCCCCGCAGTGGCTTTCTAAAATCTGGGGTAGTCTGGTGTCTGGCACGTGGCTGACAGGACGCAGAGATCTCAGTGGTGGAGATGTTTGATTGGCTTTTTGGCGTTCGGATCTAAGCAGGTCAAGGCCGGCAACTGCGGCTATAACAGCTGCTATGGTCTAGATTGAACGAACGCACCATTTTGCTGTCTTCAGCTTTGCCGATCTCTTTCCGTGGGAGTCTGCGGATGCTGTGGTATGTATATCTTGTGGGGTTCTGCAGGTCGAGGTTGTAGTTTTGGTGTCGTTGGATGTTGCTGAAACTTGGCATTCTTTGCGATCTTTCTGCTACAGAAGGACGTTGGAGAACTTGAACGCTTGGTAGCGAGGATCATGAAGAACGAGAAACATTTCAAGGTTGATGATGTCTCGCACATCGAGCATTCAAGAGAGGACACCCCGGAATCTGACCATGGAGAGACGAAAATTGTGTGGGATGCACGCACTATCGTTGCTTTGCTTTCACTGTGCCTCCTATGGGTCGGTGAGTATTTCGTTGCTCTCACATGCTCACATTCGAAAGGACTAACGTTTGTCAGGCTCACAACTGCCTCTGTATTTCCTCGGCGGAACCCTAAGCTATGTCACAGCGGATATTGGCGGACGAGCCGTGACAGCTTCCTCATGGATGCCAGTCTGCAATACTTTGGCATTGGCTAGTGTTGCACCATTCTCTGGCTACCTTGGAGATATCTTTGGAAGACGAAACATCACACTCATCGGAGCTGGAGCTATCATCATTGGCATTGTCATCACTGCCACGGCACATTCGTTCGGGCAGGTGATCGTAGGCATGTCTTTAGCTGGAGCTGGAGCAGGCATTGGAGAGCTGACAGCGTTGTCTGGTGTCGGCGAGCTGGTTCCGGTCAAAAAGCGAGGGTTATATGTGGCTTTGGTGGTTGCGTGTCTGGCCCCAACGACGCCATATGTGCTGTATTCGCAGCTTCTTTCTAGCAAGACGGATCCTAATGCGTATCAAGGCTGGCGTTGGGGTCAATGGATTTCATTGTGAGTAACTTTTGTCAAAGTGGTGCTGAAAGTGCTAATATGGAATGCAGGATCTACAACGGCGTGGCTTTCTTCGGCATTCTCTTAACATACTTCCCCGAGCGAAACAATCCAGTTGGACGTCGTCCAGTGCGCGAGACACTTGCTGAGATCGACTATGTCGGTGCTCTTCTTTCCATCACTGGTGTCACGCTTTTGTAAGTCATAAGCGTGAGCCTGGACTCAACAAGTTCTGACTACTCGCAGCCTGGTAGCATTGCAGAGTGGTGGTCTCACTGATCCATGGGACAGCGCATTTGTACTTGCGACACTCCTTATAGGGATCAGTTTGATCATCGCTTTTGTTCTATGGGAATGGAAAGGAGCAGCAAAGCCCATGATCCCGAAAGCTCTGTTCGCAGGGCAGAACATTGTTGCAATTGCATTTGCTATCAACTTCATCGCCGGCATGAACTTCTACTCGTTGATCAACTGTCAGTATACCTGTCAGCACTGACTTGGATAAGCTAACATGGAACTAGTCTTCCCACTGACGTTCAGCACAATGTATGATCCCGCTCCAATCAAAGTTGGCGTGAGAGGAATCGGATATGGAGTCAGCGTTACTGCAGGTGCAACTATCGTCAACGCTTTGATGTCAATACTCCCTAAATACAACAAGGAGCTCCTGCTCGCATCATGCGTTGTCATGAGTGAGTACTATTATGTATCAATGTTGATACCTTACTGATACAGTTCAATCACAGCCGCCTTCATAGGGGCTTTGGCAGCAGCAAGACCCGATACTGCCGGCCTCGCCGTTGCGCTTGGCACCATCGGTGGCTTTGGAGTCGGTGGTGTTCTCGTACCTGCTCAGACCGTGGCAATGACAGCCTGTCCAGATGACCTCATAGGAACAGTGGTCTCGTTGGCGCTTGCAATTCGTGTCATTGGAGGGTAGGTTTCCCCAGGTCCGCCATCGCGGGGACGAACCTAACCAGAAAATAGGAGCATTGGATACTCTATTTACTTCAACATCTTCGAGACTAAACTCACGAGCCGGCTGCCGGTCAGTGTGGCTGAGTACGCAGTCACAGCTGGCCTTCCATTGACCTCAGCAACGGAGTTCGTTGAAGCTTTCCTTATGGATCCCGCGAGTGCAGCTTCAGTATCTGGAGTGACACCGGCAGTACTCTCTGCTGCCGTACAAGGATCGCGGGAGGGATACACATACGGTTTCCACTACGTATGGCTGACTTCCCTTGCTTTTGGCTGCATTTCGGTCATAATGTGTCTCGTGCTGCCAAGTAACTACAAATTCTTGACGAACAGGGTGGCAGCTCATATTAGGCATTGATATGATTTTGATATACTTGAAAAAACCAATACCCTTTTGAGATAGTACCTGTACTGACATATAAAGTTCTAGATCGCAAGCCTATTAGGTCGGTCTCAGGGACATTTCTTCGAATTGAGGTTTGTCATGTGAGACGCCAAGACTTCTTTTCGAGTCTCGTTGACGGCGTCTACCATGGTAAACACAGAGGTTTCGTTCAATTTCTATGCTTGTCACCTCAAGATGACACACATCATGACGATAGTGGCTTGGAGTGTCCCACTACCTCCAAAGTCTGTTCTTTGACTTGCTTTCGTGCGCACAACATCCACCTTCGATCGATGAAGCTCAACCTTCGACCACGTCCATCATCTTCCATCTCAGGTACTGATAATGGCAAAAAAGATGCCTCAACATCTTGTGGAAAACTTTCCTGGCTCCGGAACATTTCATCTCAATTCTGCTTTGCCGGCCACAGGAGGAATCCCTTCGACCAGCCAGGCTAACTTATTGGATCTCCCGAGAGAGCTTCGCGACATCATCTACGAATATACTGTTGTACCCTGCATCTGCGACTGCATATTTGCTAACATCTTGGCAAGAAGCTCCTTGTGGACCGAGTACGTGTCCCATGCCTGTTGTCTAAAATGCGACCAGACCCAGCCTTCTCTCACCCGAGTATGTCGACTGCTCCGGAAAGAGTACTTACCACTCTACTATCGTTCACAAATTCTCTTTATTTACCAATCTACTATCGTTCACAAATTCTCTTTATCCATCCGTTCAAGTCCTGTGATCTGCTTCATGGTGTTGCTCACACACTTGTGTCTTGGATCCGGGCCATTGGACCAGAAATGTTCGTTACCTTAGGAACGATCGTCGCCGTGGGACTTGATTCTACAGATGTCACAACGCAACTCAATAGCTATGCTGCTGAGAACAATATGCCTTACCAAGGAGTCACTTGCCTTGTGCTGCCCAAGAGATGTTCGATTCCGGATTGGCGAGACCCCTGTCGCCAAGGGGCTGCCAGAGGTCGAAGGGATACGCCACCTTTAACACACGTCCTTGCTTGGCCGGCGAATTTCATGCCTGCAAGGAGATGAGAGCGATACAAAGAGAGCTCTCTGACATTCTGCATACGAATTTGCCATCTTAGCTACCAACAGTCGCAAACTACAATGGATTCTTCTGCACATAGTGCAACTTATAGAGGCTGGGAGGACTCAGGAGATGGACGTTGTATATCCAGAGCATCGTTTGACTGTATTGGAAGCACGATATGCGGGTCAGAATGTCCTCAGGACTGGCCGGGTATTCGGATACTCCCGTCCTCCAAGATCTAACTATTCCTTCCTTTGTACGTTCTGCGCTATTTCCTTCTCATGTGCATCTTCTGAGGATGTTCCTTCCTATGTTCAATAAGACGAGGAAGCGACTGCCGGATCAAGGAAGTCTGAGAAGGAGATCGATCTTGCGACTCCTGGAACCTAACGCCTTGACAGAGAGAGGAAGGAGCTGCGGATTGACCGGTAAACAGAATGACTTTCCACGGCTATGTGGCCTCTGTACATAACATCCACACCATCACTCATCGACACGCTTTATACACAGCCAATTGAACTCTATCGTTCTCATCTCGGAGTGACATACCAACCCTCGATCTTCATTCTCTTTCTCACTCTTCATCATGGCAACAAGAAGGTCCCAGCGACTTCTCACAGCGACAGCGAAGGCGACTCTCGACAACGGCACTCTGTTCGCCAGATTCTTCGCTCTACCCGGCGAGCTCCGCAACCACATTTACGGGTACATCGTTGCTACCAACAAGACCAAATGCATCATAGTCAACGAATGGCATGTGTACAAGGGAAACTATTTCTGCTTGGCATGCGACAGGGACGAGTCCGGTACCCCCCAGCCTGCTCTCTCCAAAGTCTGCAGAATCCTCCGCATGGAGTCGCTGCCAATCTTCTATCGACGTCACAATTTCTTCGTTCATCCTGTGCATCCCACTCGCAAGCAGGGGAATTACTCCAACATAACATTCGCCTCCTGGATCTGGTCTATTGGTCCGAACAATATTCGCAACCTCCGGTGTGTCAGGGCTCTGGGGGGCAACGAAATCGCTGCCCCGCCAGCTGTTTCACCCAGTTATCTTACTCGGAGAGTTGCATACCAAGGGTTGATAGATTTCTACTGCAACCTTGCTGGCATCAAAATCGATTCAGGCGGTCAAGCGGCAGGAGTGGCGATGGATCTCATGTGTTACTGTGCTGCGAACAAGATCGATTTGCGGCGAGGTGTTGTTCGATGTTTGGACCGCTATTTTTACGTAATGGCAGATTTCCGCTACAAAACCCGTGTGAGTGGAGGGGACAATGTGAAGCTAGCTGCAAGCAATCAGAAAACGTTCGAAGCAGAGAGACGCAAGATGCGGTCGACCAGAAGATCTTTAAGGCGCTTTTCGGCGAGACAATAGATCCACGCTGGCTTGATTGGTTTGTTGCTCTGACTTTCTGTTGCTTTCATGGCTATCAAGCCCAGAGATACCAGATCGGAGCTGCGCGGGCGTCAGAGGGTAGATGTAAAAGTGGGTGGCTTTGCGGATGTCCGAGGAATTGTATGAAGAACCGGGTTTAATCGGCCAAGTCATGGTGGATGGAGATTCAAGGTGGCTTTAGCCACTTCACAATCAGAAGAATGCGTATTATTAGACCTGTCGTCAACCTCACATCAGCCAAGCTGTGCATCGTAACCATGGGCTACCAACATTGCCTTTGGGGAAAGAGTGGTTTTGCGAGCAGTACGGCTTTTCCAGGCGAGTGTAAGCAGTCAGGCAATACTGACTTGATTACACCGGCGGGGGTTTAAATATTCCCGGAACAGCCACGCGGAGATTTTGGGTCACAGGGGAGAGACTTGACGATAAGAGCAAAGATAGGTTGGTCGTGGCCAGACGCATGTCGCCAAGCAGTGCAGACCAGTTCGGGTAGAGTGACTCTCTGGTTTCTGCCAGCTCAACTACTTCTGTGCCAATTCTGGATTCGCTGCATTCATGTCTTTCTCCGGGTCACCTATAGCGCTGACCCCACCCACCGTATGTCGCAGGTCGGAACGAGTTTTTATTGTGTAGTATCGGTTCCAGTCTCCCAGAAACGTTTGAGATACTCAAAGAGATACTTTGAGGCCTTTCAACCGGTTCCGACCCGGATATCCCGTCAGGTCTGCAAGAAAGGGATATGTTCGGTGGAGCGGCCGTGGTAGAGACCTGGCTTTTCGTTGCTACTCGGCATTGCCTCTTCCTGGTGTCGTGGGCGTTCGAGCTATGTGCTTGAGCTCACATGCCATATGTGTTCTTCGACCCATGATGCCCACCTCTCCTTCGGCTAGCTCAGGCTTGTAACCATCGCTTGCCTGTCACTCAGATGCGAAATTTTTCCTTCCCTTGTGAATGAACCATGAGTTGTCTTGCAAGCGATCTGAAGCTGCTTGCGTTGACCCGTGAGGAGGAAGATGGATGGCGGTGGAAGACTGCTGTGTCTTCTAGACCATACTAGTTGTC
Source organism: Ramularia endophylla (assembly GCA_002116395.1). NCBI lineage: Eukaryota > Fungi > Ascomycota > Dothideomycetes > Mycosphaerellales > Mycosphaerellaceae > Ramularia > Ramularia endophylla. The sequence continues at coordinate 14,824 of MWSQ01005822.1, read as the reverse complement.
TTCGGCAAACCTTTGGCAATCTACAAGTCCTCCAGTCCGCGCAAGGTAAAGGCAAGCTAGCCAGCTCTCCTTATATCCCCATTTCAACAACACTCGAGAAGCAGAATTACTTCACTTTGTCGAACGCCACACATGTCTAATCTGCTGCATGCGGTCATATGTGATGATGACCGCATGTGATGGCCCAACTGTGGCTGAAGCAGCAAACGGTGTTCGTCGCCTGATATGATATTATTCCAGATTCTCTTCTTCTCTTCCCACTTCATCCCCACTTCATCGCGACACAAGGTATCGAAACCCACAACGCATATTGCAAGATGATCTCTGACCTAAGCAGAACAAACATGTCGCCCTCAATCTCCTTCGCTGAGCGCTTCGATGAATTCTTGAGCAGCGGCAGAATCGAGGGGTGCTCCCCAGAAGTGATCGAGGAACTTGTCGAAGAGCTTATCAGCAACGCTGTACTCGAGGAGCACACAGACACGGCCCACTCTCCTGTCACCTCAGATGCTGCGGACAACCACACTGTATCAACGGCCGAGCAAGTTCGTACCCAGTATGTCATCTTGCGCGCGCGCCAAATTCCGTGAAGCCCAGCTAATGCTCTCAGACCCGAACATGCCGCGCAAGATGCTCATCCAGTCGAGTTTCTCGATCTTCCCCGTGAGCTCCGAGACATGGTCTACGAGTATGCCGTTCGCCCCACGGACGGTCTGGCAATCGACGTATCCGCGAAACCCAAGAGCGCCTGGTTCCACAAGAAGGTCATCCACCCATTCGGCGTCTCGATGGAGTGCAGCTGTCAAGACGCCGGCTGCACTCGTAAGAACTGCAGATCAAATCAGGCCGCCATCACTAAGGTCTCTCGCCAGCTCCGTAGCGAGGCCTTGGAACTGTACTACGAAGCCAACGAGTTTGTGTTCCTTTTGGAGCCGACTCTGGATACGTGGGACACCAAAGAGCTCAACGCTTGGCTGAATGCCATTGGGCCGAGCAACAGGTCGCACATCAAGACCATGGTAGTCTATGCGCCGCAGGCCCCCAGGTGCAGTGTATGGTTGTTCGATGAGGGACCGTGGTGGTGATATCCCACAATGTCACAGTAGTAAGGTTCAGGCAATGATTTGCGACACTCGCAGAGCTGACATGCTCTTAGTCTCAGGCTGGCATGATATGAACATGATACACAGCAGTATCAGACGGGTAGCAGAGTGACAGCGGAGGCCACGCCCGTTGAATGAAGCTCTGTCGGACAGCGTGGAAGGCCACAGCGGATACTTCCGAAAGACTGCCCTGGACAGGTGGATGTGTCGCAGGCCAAGGTGTATCTAGGAAGCTGATCGAAGAGGATTGTTTTGTGCTCACACAAGATCCAGCTCTTTGTATATACCTTCGCAGCGTCAGTATCCAGCTCGTTTCCCCAATGTTCCCTCATATTTGTCTTCTCAAGAGGTGAGGTCTTCCCACTCCCATCCCTGCATAATGACCCCGGTCGGCAAGCTCGCCGCCTTGGGAAGTCGTGCGCTCTTGCCTTCAATGAGCGCCAAGAACTACTGCCTTGCTGTACTTCACCTCGTCCATCATGCCAGCACCTTCGAGACAACAACACCATCATCACGACACGGACACCTATCCATATATGGCGTCTCCATCGGTCTCCGGCGACAAGATTGCCAATCCGCCCGAACTCTACAACAACAAGCCGCTCTCAGAGCGCGAGTTGAAGCATTTGAGCACGCAGAAGGCAGTCGACTCGATCCTGACGCTCACCGTAAATGCAGTTGACGCAATCAAGTCGCTTAATGATGACCGAAAACCTCCCAAAGACCGGTCCGCAAACCAGCATTCTGTTGACGGTCCCACCTCAATCACGGGCGTCTCTGCTGGGACCATCGGCGATGAGCTAAGCACAGTCGTCTGGCAACGCATCCTCGTAGATTTCCCGTGGATGAAGACAGATGCTATCACCGACATGGCCCAGCGATGTGGCACGGTCATCACAAATTCAATCGTTGAGCAGTAAGCATTCTGAATCCTTGCAAGGAGTTGTTCCACCGCTGATACTTTTCTCAGACACCCGTTGATGGAGGCCACAAAGTCCGGCATCAGCTTCATGTCTTTGTCACCTGAGCTTCGTGAACTGGTTTACGACTTCGCTCTGATCTCGGATGAGACAGACGTCAACTTCATAGACCCACGGAATGGAGAGAGAGGCGGGGAGATCGTCAGCCTTTACCGGAAGCCTGTCATTTGCGTTCAGAAGTGTGAAGTCGATGAATTTCTGTACGACTTGGGCGAAGAATATACCCAAGAGGGGCCCGTCTTCTATGGTTGGAAGAGCGAATGGGCCAAGCAGCCAGCACTCACACGAGTCTCCAGACAGATCCGCGCTGAGACGATCCCGATTTACTACGGGAAGAACGAGTTTGCAGCATTTGCAATGGCACCATATCAATCTGGACGTGTGGATCTGCAAGCGGTAAAAGTCTTTTTGCGCGGCATCGGAAAGCGCAACGCTGATCTCATCCGAAAGATGACATTCCTCCGACCCTGCGAGTGGTATGCGCACGAGCTTCACGATGAGAAGCTCGTGGAGGTGCTGGATCCTGAAGACTTGGGACTAGCGGCTGGGAGCGTGAAGATGCTCAACGCAAATGTAACATACAATGGACGCGGCTTTGGCGAGGGACCAAAAAAGCCAAACGGGTTCCCTTGGAGCTCGTGAACTCTACTCCAACATACACAGCGAGGCATGTTTAGGATGGATGCTATTGCTCGCCGGGGAAGGTCGGCGAGGAGCCCGCGGAGTGACGGGGAGATGACTAGAAGACATTTGAACAGCTTCGCTTGGTCCCGTGGCGAACAAATGATAGTATAGCAGAATGTCAATACTGTGATCTGACATGGTCTACCTACTCTCATCGCTTCAGCTGTGCAAACCGCTTCTGCAGCTCGTCCACATCGGGTATCTTGCCACCAGGTCCACTATCACTCTTGGCCTTCGTTGCATCCGTCATCTTTTTTGAAGGCTTCAAAGCTGGTGATCCAGGAAGATTGACCTTTGGCCGCACATTATCCGTACTCGGCGAAGGCGGCATAACTGAAACAGGACTTCTCGGACCTAGATCCCGCGGAGGTGTCGCCTTGCTCAACTCATCTGTCTCCAGCGCTGCTTCAAGCGCCTTGACCTTTTGCCCATCAGAAGGATCATCGTCATCATCGTCGTCATCCTCTCCTTCCTGCTCCGCTGCTTCCTCCGCCGCTCTTCTCGCTTTTGTCCCAGGTGGATAGTCCACACCATACGCATCCGCGATCGTCGAAAGATATGCCTCCACCAACTCCGCACTCGGCGGCTCCACTCTCAACTTCTTCAACACCCTCTCCGGCACCTTCCCATCCGCATTATCCAGCACCCTCAGTGTATACTCTTTCCCATACTTCTCTGCCAACAACTGCCGCACCGTACTCATCTCCTTGACACCATCAATCTTCGGCGCTGCATATATGATACTCTGCACAGCTTCCTCAAGTCCTGGATCTACTTCTTTTGCTTCTAGCAGTCCGGCTCGCGCAGTGAGAAGTTCGCAGTACAATTCGAGGATCTCAAGCAGCTCGGAATTTAGATCTGAGCGGATTATGTTTTCTACACGGATTTTGGCGGATTCGATTTTGTGGACTTCGAGCAGTTGGGCCATTTCGCGGCGTTGGACTTTGGCGAGGGCGGCTTCTTTTTGTTGGACCATGCGGAGGCGGGCGATGGAAAGTTTTAGTTGGACTTTGAGCTTGTTTATGAGAGTTGAGGCGGGCGCCATGATGATTGAGGGTGGTGAGGTGGTGTACGAGGGCTATGGAGGGGTGGAAGTATTGATTGTCGTGTTGGGGTATGGAGGTGAGGTCATGTTCGTGGCGCGGGGTGGTCGAGGTAAAATTGATGCCTGATTGTGGCCTTGGAAGAATCCTACGCTAACAGCTGGAGGAAACATCCATCTCCTCACCTTCCCATCGACCACGACATCAAAATCAAAATTATTGCCTCCCGGAGGTACTGTACATAGGTACAACATACAGTCATCAACGCGTTGATGCCGTCTTTCGAGATCGACAACGTTGCATCTGCCCCTCCAAGTCGGACCGAATCATTTGCCTCCTCGAGCTCCTCCACCTCGCGAGAGGAGTTCATACTTTGCCTCACCAGTTCAGCCGGTGCGGGCTTCGACGGCTGCGCTCAAACACTCGCAAAAATAATACCAGTGAGGCCCCGTTTACTTCGCGTCCGTTATCCGTTATAACGGACAATGTCGTTAATCAGAATAACTGCAAGTGTGTTATTATATCTTGAAGTGTACGGTTCCGTTGTGCGGTATGACCGAGAAAGTAGGCAACCTTGGCACAAGCCCTATAAATGCGATAGGCGTATCAGGTTGTAGTAACCATTCCTTTTAAGGACTAACACTACGCTTCAGAACTTTAAAGTGCGAGAATAACGCTTTTTGAATTCCGTTATTCTCGACGATTAGAGTTCACAAGCGTATCGAAACAACGTACTCTTGCGTAGAAAACTGTCGAAGTGTACGCATGTGAGAAACTAGAATAACGACAATCCGTTATCCGTTATAACGCATAACGGACTCGAAGTAAACGGGCCCTGACACGCGTGGCTGGCTACCAAGACATCTCGGTGCTACTCACGGAGCTCTTGACCAATCTCCATCTCTTCCCCGTGCGGGGCCTCCACATCGCGTGTGAACCATTACCGGTTCCTGTCTCTTAATTCCACTTCACGCGAAGAAAAATCGCGGGGCATCGACATCTTTCAACGACATACGGATCCAGCGGCATTGCTTGCAGTGCCCGAAGGCGGAGGCGCATGCAGGCTCGTACAGATAGAAAAGGTTGGTCGACGACTGATCGTGATGTTTTTCCTTCTCCTACGACTCTTTCCTCCAGAGTATCTCGACTACGCGAAGGACAAGATGGTGCACTTTAAATGGACGCAGGCTTTGCTTGCGGTCTCCTCTTTTGCTTATGCTCAAGACTCTTCTTCAATGGGGGAAGCTGATGGCCTAACATCCTTGGTGACGGCGGCAACCCCAACTTACGCTATTGCCACTGCTACGGTTTCTGGAAAGACGAGCACGTATTCCGTGCCTTTCACGATGTATGTGGGACGAACGAGAGATGAAAGACATGTACTGACCTATCATTACAGGCCAGCTGCGTCAGACGAAGGCCCAAACCTTCTCCCCAACACCAAAGACCCACATGCCAAACAGGCTCAGGCTTTGTGCCCGGGTTACACAGCAAGTGGTGTTGAAAACACTGCCAATGGCTTCACGGCCAAATTGAACCTGGCAGGAGAGGCTGTAAGTGGAAGTCTTCTTTTAAAATTGAACTAGTGCTGATGACATTCACAGTGCAATCTCTACGGTACAGACATCGATACACTTGATTTCGAACTGGACGTTCAGACTTCCCACCGCATGCATATCAAGATCCAGCCAACATACCTCGACAACACTAACCGATCACACTACATCCTCGCTGACAATTTAATTCCATCACCAATGGACGGCCCTGAAGCTGAGACCCAGGACATCGATCTTCAATTCAGCTGGACGAACGAACCAACTTTCGCATTCACAGTTGTGAGGAAATCCACTGGAGACGTTCTCTTCGACACCACCGGCAGCGTGCTTGTCTATGAGAACCAATTCATTGAATTCGTCACCCAAATGCCTGAAAACTACAACATGTATGGCATGGGAGAGCGGATCCATGATTTCAGACTCGGCAACAACTTTACAACTACCACATATGCCGCCGATGTTGGTGACACAATCGACGCCAACATCTATGGTGCCCACCCGTTCTACCTTGATACGAGATATTTCGAAGTCAATAACGAGACTGGCGATCAAACAATGGTCTCTGCAGACGATGCCAGTGCGGATGGCGACTATGTTAGCTACAGTCACGGAGTCTTCCTGCGAAACTCCCACGGTCTGGAAGCTCTTATGCTTCCTTCAAACTTGACCTGGAGAACTCTTGGAGGTAGCATCGATTTGTATGTCTTTGATGGCCCAACTGCAGAGCATGTGTTGAAGCAGTACCAGCATGGCGCAATTGGACTGCCAGCCATGCAGCAATACTGGACCTTCGGATTCCACCAATGCCGATGGGGTTACGCTAATTGGACTGAGGTTGAAGCTGTTGTCAACTCGTACCGCGAATTCGACATTCCTCTTGAGACCATTTGGACTGACATTGACTACATGTTCCAATACCGTGACTTTGTCAACGATCCCGTGAGATATGGATACCCGGAGGGCCAGGAGTTCATGGCTAGATTGGCTGCGATGGGTCAGCACTACATCCCGATTGTGGACTCTGCACTTTACATCCCCAACCCAAACAATGCCTCGGATAATTACTCTGTCTACACTGACGGTAATGACCGTGGGGTATTCATGAATAACCCTGATGATAGCCAGTACATCGGAGCTGTTTGGCCTGGCTATACTGTTTTTCCCGACTGGCAATCCGAAAATGCTGTTTCATGGTGGACCGATCACATGGTTGAGCACCACAACAACGTAAGTATACTCAAATATGGGGAGCAATCAGGGATTCCTTGAAGCTGGCTCTCCGTATCCACGATACCTGAAATGTATGCTGACCGATTTTGATTTCAGATTGGCTGGAGCGGCATTTGGATCGACATGAGCGAGGTCAGCTCGTTCTGCATCGGCAGCTGTGGAACAGGCAACCTCAGCCTGAACCCCGTTCACCCTCCTTTCCTCCTACCTGGTGAACCCGGCGATAAGATCTTTACCTACCCCGAAGGCTTCAATATCACAAACGCCACCGAAGCCGCCATAGCTTCATCTCTGGAGGCCTCTCAAGCATCCTCTGTTGCGGCTGCCACACCGACGTCTGCAACTACCGCGTACTTCACTCCACCTGCGGTCACCCCAGGTGTGAGAAATGTCAACCAGCCTCCTTATGTAATCAACAACGCCAATGGAGATCTGGCGGTCCACGCCATGAGCCCTAATGCTACCCACCACAATGGTGTCGAGGAGTACGACGTGCACAACCTTTTCGGACACCAAATATTGAATGCTACTTACCAGGCTCTTCTCGAGGTCTTCCCCAACAAGCGACCAATGATCATTGGACGAAGCACTTATGCTGGCAGTGGAAAGTGGGCTGGTCACTGGGGTGGTGACAACACTTCTCTCTGGGCTTACATGTACTTCAGCATCTCGCAGGCGCTCAACTTTGCGATGGTAAACCCCAGACCCTGTCTCCATGCTGGTAACCTCAAACTAACTTCTTCTGTAGTTCGGTATCCCCATGTTTGGAGTCGACACCTGCGGTTTCAGCGGAAACTCAGATGAAGAGCTCTGCAACCGCTGGATGCAGCTCTCCGCTTTCTTCCCCTTCTACCGCAATCACAACACTCTCTCTGCAATCTCTCAAGAGGCTTACGTCTGGTCGTCTGTCATTGAGGCTTCCAAGACCGCAATGGCTATTCGCTACTCCATCCTCCCATACATTTACACCCTGTTCTACAGTGCCCACACTACCGGAAGCACCGTGATGCGTGCTCTCTCCTGGGAGTTCCCCAACGAGCCTGTCTTGGCTGCTGTTGACAACCAGTTCATGCTCGGCCCAGCGCTTCTCGTCACTCCTGTCTTGGGTCAAGGAATGACCAGTGTCCAGGGCATCTTCCCCGGTGTCGCTCAAGGACAAGTCTGGTACGATTGGTACACTCAGGAGGCTATGTTAGTGCAGCCTGGTGAGAACGTTACGGTTGCTGCTCCTCTGGGACACATCCCAGTCTATGTTCGTGGTGGATACATTCTCCCGAGACAGGAGGCCAAGTACACCACCAACGAATCCCGCAACAGTTCCTGGAGTCTTCTCACGGCTCTTGACTCTAGCGGCGCCGCTACCGGATCTCTTTACGTCGACGATGGAGAGAGCATTGTGCAGAACTCGACTTTGTTCGTAGACTTCACGGCTGGCAACGGAACTCTGTATGCTTCCTCTCGCGGATTGTACGCTGATAAGAATGCTCTGGCGAACGTCACTATCATGGGTGTCCAGAGCCAGCCTAGCTCTGTGAAGCTTAATGGACAGACTGTTGGCCAGGGTTTCAGCTACAACAGCACGAGCAAGGTGCTTGCTGTTACTGGACTGCAGAATGCAACGAGCTCGGGTGCTTGGGCGAAGGACTGGACGCTGACTTGGGCTTGAGGGGGAAGAATGGGATACAAATGTTATGATGATAAATGAGGATATCTAGAGATCAGAATATTATGAGAAATGAGAATTATAAGATCTAGTCGCCAATCAGGTGAATAAAAGAGGTATGTGGTATTCGTGATGCATGTGAGGTCTGATGAAGCTGACCCTGTTTGTTTGCTGGAGTGAATTGTTGAAATGAGCTCGATGTCGGCGCCCGGGTCAACCATGTTATTGTGACATTGTAGCTCGGGCTTCTGGACCAGTGTTAGTAGAGCTATCGACACGACTGATCTGTGTTGGTTTCAGTCGCTCGTCCAGGGCTCTTCACCATCTCACGAGCGACAATGCTAGTCCGAAGGCCTCTGGCGCCTCAAAAGACATTTATTCCCGGAGAGAGGACGCAGGGGATTTCCCCTGGTTTGGGCGAGAAGAGCGATCCCTGAATGATCCTCGTCTAGCAAATCCTGGTCTTCGGGACAGTCAAGTCATAGGTGCGTTGCTTCACGGCCCACCTGCATCATTTTGAAAACCGAGGATGTTTCCGTCAAGTCAGTCGATTGTCTGGGTCTCGTCTCATTGACGACCAACTAAGCTAGGTCAAAGGCCTCTGGCGGCTTCAAAGACAATGTCTCCGCGGAGAGAGGGCCTTCAAAATGCTTTCTGGCTTCAAATCAAAGAGCCATAGCTGTCAATATGAGAATTATCCAGTCAGGGAACTTGCTATTGAACTTGTGCAGAACAACTTAAGGATGCTCTCTCGAGAATATCGTTGCTTTTGGAACCATTGAAAGTCTTTGCGTTACCAGAGTCGCTCATTACACAGCAGAGAGACGAAGTCGCGTGAGCAAAATCTGCGAATAATTCTCATCTTGACAGCTCTGATTTAAAGAGCTATCCTTGCGAGATCTTCATGTTGGTAGATCTGACCTGGGAGCGAAAGTCTGCAAAAGTGTATCACTTCAACGTTCACTTCACGACAAGCTTCCGCAAGCAGTGCTGTCAATATGAGGATTTCGCAATACGTGTTTATCGGGCGTCTCTGCCATTTTGCCCGGCGACCGTGCTAATTCAGAGGCTTCTAGCGCATCGAAGGACAGCTTCTCGATCGAGATAGAGCGTACTCAAGATCATTGAATCTGCTCTGAGAGGGGGTATACTTCTTGAGGACTCCTCCCGACGACAGTGATGTCTGCATGTCACTGCCCATTGATTCACATGCCGAGACTGCAGCCTAGCCCCACTTTTCTTGCATACACTCGCTGCTCGCCGCTCAAGGTTCTTCACTCATCCATCAACATCACTCAGACTCAACAACGACTTCGTCTTCGACAACAACTTCTTCGGTCACAGTCGACTCATCTTACTATCAAGGACCAACATCGACCGTCAGCTACTACCAAGCATCCACGCCGCCAGCGGACAGCTTCCACTGGTATTTGAGAGTCAGGTCTTCTCCTGCTGGCCTCTCGCGGCAGTGTCTGACACTCCCAAGCCCCGCAAGTTACAAGCCGCGTGTCAACAAATACTCCCCTTGTTGAGACGAATTCAGCGATTATGACCAACTACAAAGGATCCGAATACCGGCTCGACTATGCCAAATGCACGCACGTCGAGCTTCGGGGCTTCATCAAATCTCGAACGGGCAGGGAATGCACCTCCGACAAGTTAGCCTACCTCGTAGGCAGACTGAGAGCACTTGACAGAAGTGCTACCTTTCGATTTCTTGATCTACCTGTGGAGATGAGGCTTCTTGTCTATGGAGAGTTGTTCGTGGCCGAGCCCTGGAAGCAAAATCAAGATGGCAATCACCGCAACAGTCCCGAACACTCACAGATCCTGACCACATGCCGGGAGATACAGGCGGAAGCCGAGCCGGAGATGTATCAGAACACCAAAATGATGATTTGCATCAAGACTGACGTCGCAGAATCCGAGAATTCTTGCATGTTGAATGTAAATGATGGCGATGAAATCGAAGCTGCGAATGAGACTTGGTTGGATGGAAAGTGTCGATCATCTTTAGACCTCCAGGAGAAGCTCCCAAAAGCTGTAACCAAAGCCCGCCATATTGAGTTGAAAATCATTGTCGACATGTTCAGGCTCGGCTCACGGCGCAAGAGGCTTCGCCAAATCTACAGAGCTTTGTTCGCCCTCACAGCACTACTACGCAAGAGCAAGCTGCTTACTCTCAAGATTGAGTTCGATTTGGTTTTAGCCGGTGCGCCAATGGTGCCAAAGAAGATGATCAGTATTCTGCGCCCGTTGTACCGGATTAATACATCAGTGAAAGTGTCCTTCCAAAGCATTCCGGACAAAGTTCAGGAGGACGTCCACCGAGGCATTCCAGTTGAAGTTCAGGAGGACATTCTCTCTCATCGCCTAACGGAAGATTCTCAGCCTGACAGCATTTTGAGATATCAAGAAGTAATGGAAGATGCCGAGAATGCCGCAGAACTGCTTCATTCAAACACCTTTCAGGATATTGAGCACATATTCAAGCTGGCGGCTCTGAGTGCACTCATCGAGAAGGCTCGCATCCTAGGGCCCGCCAGCAAGTTCTACAAACAACACGAAACGGCAGGTCAACAAGCCTTGGAAGATCTCGAAAAGTTTGAGATTATAGGCAAAGACTGTGTGGGAGACGTGACTCGTACTCATGGCTACTTGGACAAACGGGCTACCCGAAGCCACGACGTAATGTCCATTTATGACGTCTGAGCATACATCTCGGCCTCTCCAATATTCGACGAACGACTACGCCATTTCACAGGATCCGGTGTCTTCAAACACCATTCTGCTTCGAGAGGGCTATCGAAACAGGGTTCTGGGCCGTTGGCAGAAACTACGAAGCCTAGAATCATTCTTCTTTATCTTTTGGGGGTAGCTGTATTTTGCTTTCCATACTTCTCTATACATTGCATGTTATACGCAAATTCTCTGTCTTGAACGAGACGTGGTCGAGCACGTTAGTTGCATGTCACCGATGAGTACCTTCAAGCATGTGTAGACTGAATTTCGTCTTGGTTGTCTCATTTTCATCAAGATCGTTTCTATTTGTGCAGAGTAAGGAGGCTCCTCGCTTCCTCCAACCAAGCTCTAAATGACACACTACATAACCGAACACTCGTTCGATAGTTCAAGTGTGGTGTGTATGTCCTTTTCGTCTTGAGAATTCTCCATTCTCCGGATATCAAACGTGGCTCCCTCTGCCTTACACCACGAGCCATTGAGCCAACTCCAGAGCCATGACTGGCTTCAACCACTCTAAACCAGTATCTTCGCCCCCTTGACAGCTTGCATTCCCTCTCCAACGGCTCCTGTGACTCCTTGAAGCCCAAAGCAATTACGACAGTCCACGCAATCCACGCAATCGATACAGTTATCGCAATCTCTGCAATTGACACAGTTGATGCACCGCCCGCAATCGTGGCAACCGCGACATCCGACACAGCCATTGCTGTTGTGACAATCAATACATGCCGCACACTCAAAAAGATGATTGCTGTTTGTGCAGTTGTAGCTGTCGTGGATGCCGTTGCAATCTGTGCAATTGGTCGATCCGCTGGCGATCTCGCACCCACGACATTGATAGGCGGATGTGAGCACGCATAGCTTGCAGTTCGGATCGTCCCCCATCATCTGTGAGCACTGACAGATCCACTCGTCTCCGTTTCCAGAATAGCCTGGCACAGACATTGCATCGGTAAAGATGTTGTTGTCATGGGCGATCAGAATGCACTGAGCGCAACCTTCATCTTCACCATCATTGGTGCAGTAGTTCCTGAAGCCGGGATGGCAAAGACAGCATCGCTTCACATCGCATGTGTCTTGGTCGTGGCCTTTGAGACAGTCCTCGCAGAAGTTATTTGGGTGGACGAAATCGATCGCGTTCGGGGCAAGCTCGGGAGGAGGGAACGGCTGTGGTCGCTGATGGTTGTTGGTTGAGTAGGAAGCGATGTTGCGAGTAGTCCACTGCTTTAGCGAGGGACCCAGCAGCTTGAAAGCCACAAGAGTAACTGCTGCAGCAGTGATGATGATGATCGTGATGTTCATGGTGTGATGGAGGTGGTTTTCAGGCTGAAGGTGTTGTTCTGGTGAATGTGTTACTTGGGGTGTATCTGGTGGGATGGAAGAAGATGGATTTTGAGGTGCTTCACGAAGTGTCGGAAGTGAGGCTCAAGTTGCGATCGGCGATTGGAAGGCTTCTGCAAATTGCATGTGATGATGAGTCCTCTTTCCAAAAGCTTGCTTGATGCACAGAACCGCTTCTCGGGGGGATTGAGAGAGTTCTGTGATCGATATGGAGACCTAAGTAGGTGATGGAGATGGGAAGTAGTCGGGTCGCGTCAGCGTCGGTGAGCTCGGTGGTGAGTGTGGGTGCCTTTCCTTGGAAGCCCAGTCGATCGGGTTGAACAGGCTGTACCTCTGTGTGAGAGATGATGATGATGGAGCTCTTCAGGTTCCAACCCAAGGTAGAAATCCTTTTGTGTCTGCGGTGAAGTCTGTGCTGCAGCTGCCTAGCGAGAATTTAGGGTTCAGAGAGTGAATGCACCTAATTAACTATTACCACGTGGAAGATTCTGGAAGCTCGATCCAAGGACTGACGATATCTGAGGTGCTTGAGAGTCTTGTGAGCAGGGCGATGCCTTCTTGTGTAAATACCTATTCTTGGTCAAGGAGACAAAGTACGCTAGCTTACGTAATAAACTCAAGCCAAGTGAATCATCAAATTTCTGTCCATACAAATGCTCTGCCTGACTTCTACAAGCTTCTCTCGTCCGATAGTCATCTCTCTCGGAAAATTTGTTGGTGCAGGCTCAGGCCATTCTTCTCACTTTCACGTAGTACCTTCGGAACTTCACGCAACTTTCTTTCTGTTTCAAGATATGGCGCGTTCTTTCTGCTACTTTGGAAGAGTTTACTGACTGGCTCTCATCTAGTTGGAATACGGTTCACGATTTTTCAAACGGCCTTGCGTCCTACAAAACAAACACAGCGCTACTTCAGTCCTCGCATGCACCACAGTCATCCCACTTCATCGCTTGTGAAGACCTTGCCTCAAGTCATCTCAAAGCCACCAAACCATCTCTCACAATCTTCAACTTCAGTCCCAAACATAGCGAGCCTCTTAGTAGAAGCACTCCCCAAACTCGACACACTAGTGTCCCGTAGCGATCGCACTTCTTCCGATGGCAGCGCCAGTACCAGCCATAGCCGGCGGGGTATTGTTTCTGAGATATTCTCGTACGAGAAAAAGCACGACCAGGAGTACGAAACGGACCAGAGCAATGACCGCGATCACCGTGTTGATGATTTTGAAGACCACGACAGCCAATTCCAGGAGTCCGAGGTATTCCAGGGCCACGAGCACGGCCCATGCTACGAGGGAACAGACGACCAAGTTGACGATGTCCATGGCTTGCATGTCTTCCATGATGATGGGTTGGGAGCTCTGCTCTTGGACTCGTCAGTGGCGTCTCAGATTCTTGTCGTCGTCGTGGATTCAGACTTACAACGTCGCTGGGTGGTAATTTCGTCTTTTCCGGCTGCTGATGCTGCTTGTCTGAAGAAGTACACTCTTCGTGGATATTGCTTGATGTCCAGCTCATTTCGAAGATGAAGTTTTGAGATGTTGAAGTTCCGAGATGATGAAGTTTGCAGCAAACTTTTCTTCTTCGTCGTTTGTAGAGTCCGAGCTTTGCTGCGGGTCTCTAGAAAGGGTCAGATAAGGAGATAGGTGTGAATACAAAAGCAAGCATTCTAGGTTGTTTCTTGAAAACATTGTTGAACGATATTGTTAGCAGATGAGCCACATTCATGGAGGTTTACTATCTTCTATCCTCAAATTTACCGTTCTGGCGCCGAGGAGTCATTCCCACTTCGACCCGATCTTCATTGTGTGTTGGGAATATCGTCTGCTTAGCCCTTATATTGTCTCTACACTGTATCAACCAGACTGACATTCCATGTAGCAAACACAGCCCATCCCAACTCTAGCATCTTCCACAATCTTTCCACTTCATCACTTCAATCCATCCTCACCCAACGCCCTCACCACCCGCCCCAAAGTAATCACCCCAGTCTTAACCTTCATTTTCAAGAAGAGAAAAAGTACTGCATTTTGGCATTTCATTCCTCGCTTCGCACTTCTGGCTCCGGGCGTCTTCTCTCATACCCTACCTTAAGTATAGAAACGTATAGAAGGTGGAGCTCATGCATCTTGTTCCATCGGCACGAGAGTAAATGTGAATTTCCATCCAATTTGCCTATCATTCAAGAGCAGAAAGGAAAGCAGCTGAGCGATCTCCAGAACACAAATAGCTGATTCAAGAAGGGTGACTTCGTTTGCATGGCGAGGGAGTGAGAGAGCCGACTTATATACCCCTAAATTCGCTGGTCATAGAAACTCTGACACCAATACTCAAAGCTGGACCTAGCTTCAACAAAAGAAAAAAAGAACGGGTATCATTACTCACAGCGAATCGATCAATATGTACACACACTTTCCTCTCCTTATCCTCATATTCTCCCTTCCCTCCCCCTTGCCCTTCCCTCCCTCTACAACACCCCC